>PYSQ01000405.1:0-29839 GCA_003049435.1 Nakataea oryzae
GTGCGAAACGCGGCGCTGCGGGCCACGCTGGACTGGGTGGGCGGCGGCGGCGGCGGCGAGCCCTTGTCAGCGCCTAGCGGTCCTGCTCGAGGCGGCGGCCGCTCAGGGCAGAAAGGGGGCTCGCAGGGCTGAGCAACTCTGGAAATTGCCGGGTGCTACATGCGTACTCTGTAGGTGCCTCTGTAGGTACCTCTGTAGATGGTGCTACCGCGAGAAGCCACAGGATCCCGCCGCATCAGGCAAAGGGCTTCATGCCAGATGGGCCAAAGATGCACCCCAGATAAGAGCCAAGCCCCCGGGACTGGCCCCCTGGGATTAGCTCCTGCCATGGATCAAGGATAACACGGGAACAAAATGCCGGAGATGTCGGCCGTCGACACAGCAGGCAGCCCAACCCAGCAAAGGAACCGCCCATCCCATCCAAGGAGCGCGAGGTGGAAAATCAACGAGGACGGACGGCCAGACGCACTTCTCGCCGCAGTGGTTTCTGGGCTTGGCATCGCCGGCGAGAAAACCGGTGCGGACCCGAGTTGCATGCCAAGGCGAACGTGACGCGATGCCTGGAGCGTTGCGCAGGAGCGTTCGGTAGCGGCTTGGCGCAGCGACGGCCTGCCGACGGCGAAAAATTGGGATTTTATACCGACGATTGCGCCAAAAAGGTGGCGGGCGGGCGGGCGGCCAGCTGGAGGGCAAGGCGACGCGACTGCTGGCCATGGTGGTGCGTCCTGACTCGTGGCAGGTGCAGCTGTTGGCTGGGGAAGGGGCGACGTGCCTCGACTGTTGGCGGCTGCCGCATGCAGGCGCCAGCTGTGCCGCCACTGCGCATCGAGGGTCGAGACCAGATGCAAGGCACGTGCTGGCCGCCATTAGGGTTTTGGCGGCGGATTCTTGCACCTGCACGGCGAGGACGGGCAGCTTGGGAGTCCACCTGGGCATGATACGAGAAGCGAAGGCGAAAGAAAAAAAATACAAAAAAAAGTCAAGACCAGAAGCAGCCCTGGGCTCTCGTCGAGTGCCGTGCCTGCCCCAGCCGCCGCCATCTGGGGACCCCTCCCTGCAGCCCCTGATCCCCGCCCCCGTCCCCGCTGGGATCCCCACGCTACTCGGGCCTGACACCACTGGTCGAGGCTGGAATTTGGGGTTCCCCAGGCGGTAGCGCCCTCAGTGCTACCACCCACACCACGCCCGTCCAACCTCCCAGGCTTGTGAGTGGCCAGGACTTCTCACCGCATCCGCTGGCAGCAGCCCAGATGCTAAATCTCGTGTGGAGAGCCAGCCTTGGCGGCCCAGACCGCGCGCCGTCCGGGAGCGCCGCACGCATCAACCCTGATCGCTTTTTTTTCTGGGGTATAAGGGCCTGGTTCCTGTCGGCTGTTTTGCCGCGAGGGTGTCGTCGGTCAGCAAGGCGGGCAGAGGTTCTCTTGCGGATTCGCTCAACTCCAGTCCCCTGCAGCCAGCCAGCCAGCCACGCACTGGTCGACGACGCCACACGCCTTCTGCCTTGGTTGATCCCGCCGAGCCCTTTCCTTCTCTCCCTCCCTCCCGTCGCCAACGCGCCACCGCTACAATGGGCGGCGGCACGTCGCTCTGGGCCTCGCCGGACTGGAAGAAGGACCCCAAGCAGATCTTCAACAGCCGGCTGTGGTTCCTGGTCGTCGCCGTCTCCTTTGCTGGGTTCTCGTACGGCTTCGACCATGGAAACGTCGGCGGTGTGCTCGTGCTGCCCAGCTTCAAGCACCGCTTCGGGCTCGACAAGCTGAGCCCGGCCGACTTCTCGCAGCGCCAGGGCGAGATCGCGTCCATGATGTCGGCCGGCGCCGCCGTCGGCGCCCTCTGCGCCGGGCCCTTCTCGGAGCACCTAGGCCGCAAGTGGTCCATGGTCATGTACGGCAGCGTCTTCCTGGTCGGCGCCGTCATGCAGCTCGTTGCCAACCTCGGCGTCTTTCAGGCCGGCCGCTTCATCGGCGGCCTCGGCATCGGCGGCACCTCGGTCCTGTCGCCCCAGTACCTGGCCGAGAGCAGCCCCAAGACCATCCGCGGCTCCCTCACCACCCTCTACAACCTCGCCATCATCCTCGCCCTCTCGCTCGCCTTCTGGATCAACTACGGCGTCAGCCGCTGGACCTACGACGGTGTCAAGACCGACGACAAGCAGTGGAGGACCTCGATGGCCATCCAGATCATCCCCGCCGGCGCCATGGTCCTGCTGACCGCCATCGCCATCGACTCCCCGCGCGGCCTGATCGCCCGCAACAAGCGCGAGAAGGGCCTCGAGGCCCTGTGCAAGCTGCGTGGCCTCCCTGCCGACCACCCCTATGTACGACAGGAGTACCTTGAGATCTGCGCCCAGGCCGACGTCGCCAACGAGCTGAACCAGAGTATGTCTTGCCTGCGACAGCCTTTTCTCTCTCTCTTTATTTTTTTTAAACTACCCCATCTACAATCAGAAAGCTAACAACCCACAAAAATAGACCGCACCTACCTCCTCGCCGTCCGCGACATCATCAAGGTCCCCAGCTACCGCCGCCGCTTCATCCTGGCCACGACGCTCTTCATCTTCCACAAGCTCACGGGCACCGACGCCATCAACTACTTTGCGCCCCAGATATTCCCCCTGCTCGGCGTCGGCAGCGGCTCCATGTCGCTCATGACGACGGGCATCTACGGCGTCGTCAAGTTCTTCGCCTCGCTCCTCTACGTCAGCTTCCTCATCGACCGCATCGGCCGCCGCGTGCCGCTCATGGTCGGCGCCGCCCTCCAGGCCACTGCCATGCTCTACATTGGCCTCTACGTCCGCTTCGGCCCCAAGGAGGCCCCCGCCGACGGTGGCGTCCACGCAGGCGGCGTCGTGGGCGTCATCTGGATCTACGTCTACGCTTTTGGCTGGTCGTTTGGCCACTCGGTCGCCCCCTACGTCCTGGCCGCCGAGGTCTTCCCCTCGGGCATCCGGTCCTTCTCCATCTCCTTCTGCCTCATGCTCAACTGGCTCTTCGGCTTCGCCGTCTCGCTGGCCACGCCGCACATGCTGCGCGTCATGGGCTACGGCACCTTCCTGTTCTTCGCCGCCATCACCTACATCGGCGTCGTCTATGTCTACTTTTGCATGCCCGAGCTCAAGGGCCGCAGCATCGAGTCCATGGATGACCTGTTTGAGCACAAGCTGTGGGAGATGTTCCGCTACGCCTACCCGACCGAGGAGGAGAAGGTGCGCAAGGACGTGCAGCAGCAGATGCTGGACGAGACAAAGGGCGTCGACAGCGCCGCCGTCGTCCACGCCGAAGGTGCCAGCAACACCGAGGAATCGGACGGTGCCGGTGGCCCCAAGGCTTCCGCGCCGAGGGTGTAATTTTCCGGCCTGGGGGGGTTTTTGCTGCATCTCCCTGACCCGGGGTTTTTTTTTGGGGTTTGCGGCGCACACTCAGTAACTAGCTGGTAGCACAATATGATATCTACGACTATGTTCCTGTATTTATGATCGCATTGCGGTGGCCAAGTGTTTGAGAATCATAATGTATTTATTCATTGACCTAACTACCGCCCACTTACTGGGACATGGCCAACGCACGTCTACCGCCGGCGCATATCACGCCTTGTTCAGCCCCGCTTCTATCGCCTTGATCTGCAGCGCCAGGATCTTGGAGTAGTAGCGGCACAGGGCCAGGTTTCCACCCATGAACCAGAAGCCCGGGTGGCCCGACTGGCGCCAGATGGTCCTGAACTCGCCCTCGTCGTCCCAGCCCCAGACGTCGCGGACGCGGTCGGCGACGGCGTCGCCAAAGATGGTGCGGGCCTCGGTGCGCATGTTCTGGTAGCCCGTCGCGAAGATGACCTCGTCGGCCTCGAGCTCGGAGCCGTCGGCGAAGCGGACGCCGCGCGGCAGCACCTCGGCCAGCTCCTGCCCCTGCTTGATCTTGACCTTGCCGTCGATGATGAGCCGGCTGCACCCGACGTCGATGTAGTAGCCGCCCCCGCGCTGGAAGTACTTCATGAAGAGGCCCGTGCCGTGCGGGCCCGAGTCGATGCTGAAGCCGACCTTGCGCAGGCCCTCGAGCAGGGCCGCGTCGTTCTGGGTCTGGCGCGCGTTGACGTCGACCTGGAGGCGCTTGAACACCTCGGCCGGCTGGCTCCACAACCACAGGTCCGCGTCGTCCACGTCGGGCCCGTCCTCCTCGTACAGCCCCGCGAGGCCGATGTTGAGGATCGAGGCCGACGAGACGACCGTCGTGGAGCTGCGCTGCACCATGGTCACGTCGTAGCCCTTCTCGTACAGGTCGTGCGCGATGTCGTGGCCCGAGTTGCAAGACCCGACCACGACCGCCTTCTTGCCGCCCGAGTTTGGCCGCGCGCCCGAGAACTGCGAGCTGTGGCAGAGCCGGTCGCCCCGGAAAGAGTCCATGCCCTTGACGGCCGGCAGGTTCATGGTGCCCGAGTGGCCCGTCGCCTGGATCACGTGCCGCGGGTGCAGCGTCCGCGTCTCGCTCGTGCCGTCGGGCTTGGTGCGCTGCAGCGTCAGCGTCCACCTCTGTGCCGCCTCGTCCCACGATGAGCCGGCCAGGGTCGTCGAGTTCCACACGTCGATCTCGAGGAGCTTGGCGTAGGCCTCGAAGAAGTCGGCGATCTTGTCCTTGGGTGTGAAGGCCGGCCAGAACTCGGGGAAGCGGATGTAAGGCATGTGGTCGTACCAGACCGGGTCGTGCAGCACGAGCTGGTGGTACCGCTTGCGCCAGCTGTCGCCGACGCGCTCGGCCTTGTCGATGACGAGCGTCTTGACCTTGAGCATCTTGAGGCGTGCGGCGACCGCCAGCCCTGCCTGGCCGGCACCTGCGAGTCGGAGTTGGCGTTAGTTTTTCTGCAAGCCTTGAGCCCAGTCCACCCCTTGTTTTTTTTTTCTTCTTTTTTTTCTTGGTGGCCGTGACTTACCAACAATGACCACCTGGGGCTCCTCGGCCTTGCACTCGGTGCTCTCCTCCCGCCTCTCCTTCCAGTTCTTCCCGGAGCGCAGGCCAACATGCTCCGCGCCCTTGTCGCGCCGGTGGCGGAGCGGCTCCTCGAAGCCGGTGAGCTCCCTCAGGGTGATGAAGAAGGTCATGATCTGCCACGCGCCGCCCGACTCGACCAGGCGCACGACGCCCTGGGCGGACCCGAGCTCGGTCTTGGCCGCAATGTAGAACTGGAGGCAGAGGACCTTGCCGAAGCCGTCCATTGGGGCGAGCCTGGGCGCCGTGAAGCCGGTCGACCCCGAGACCGCGATCTCCTTGAGGGCGGTGCGCGAGCCGGCCAAAAAGTCCTTGATCTTGTCCCTGCCCTTGAGGGTGCGCAGGTCCCAGGACAGGCAGAGGTGGTCGCGCCAGTAGCCGTCGGGCACGAAGAGGGAGACGAGTGCGGCGTGGTCCTTTGCGCGCAGCGCGTCGTTGAACTTGGAGACGACATCGGCAGCCACTCCTGCGGCGTCCACTGACGTCGAGGACACAGAGGCGGGGTATTCACGGGGCGGGATGGCGGCAGAGCCGGGCTCGACTCGCTCACTGGTAGGGAACTCCATGACCGCTGCTGACGCCATGGTGTGTTGTGGCTGGCCTTGTTCTTGCTGTGGTTCGGCTGAGGAGGGGTGGCGTGGAAGGCTGCTGGAGTCTTGTGCTTCTCCAAGGCCAGCTCGCAGGGCCTAGTTGGAGACGACATGGGCCATAAATACGATGGACCGCCACCCGCGGCCAGCACATGCAGGTCCACCACCGTCTGGGGCGGCGACAGAGCGCACCCCGCAAAACTTGATGAGGGGCCCCTCATGAACTCCCCGGAATACCGTAACGGGGCATCCCTGCGGCAGCTGTGCCAGTCGGGTGCCATCCTGAGCTTGAATCGTGTCGCCTGAAGATGCGGCCGAGTGAGGGGTTTTGCGGCGCCTCGGCAGAACCATGGAACTTTATTTTGACCTTCTCTTGAGCCGAGTTTGCACCACCACCCAGCTTCCAGGCGGCCGAAATCTCTCCTTGTCGCAGCGCATCGGGCTGAGCCCTGTGTGCATCATGGTGCATGGTGCCGTCAAGTGTCATCGGCTCCAGCTCCGGCACCGGGCCGAGCATGGAGGCGACCTCGGCACAAACCCCGCGCCCACCCAGTCCCAGCGCCCGCCTGGCCCTGCTGGCGCGCGCGCTTCCCGCCTGGATTGGCTTTTCCTGATGCGCGATTGGACCAAATGACACCCATCCTTCTTGTCCTCTTGGGCCGCCAACGAAACCGACCCGAGGCAGCGCTCCACCACGCCCCAGTGCGAGCAGCCAAGCCAGCACCAGCAAAGCCTTGTTTTTCCCGTGTGGGAAGCGCATGCTTATTTGTCCAGCTGGCCGCCTACTCCCCCCCGGCAGTGCTGAATAGGAAACTCCGCCGCCAGATCCTTCCAGGTCCCACCCCTGTCAGCCCCGCCCCCGCTATCGCCTCGAGCACGGCGCTCGAGTACAGAAGCGCGCCTGATGGGGCTGGCAAATTCCATCCGTCGACGACTACACTCGTGGCTTTGTCTGTCGCAGCCCCTGGCGGCGGCAACTATCAATCAGCAGGCCGACCCAATGGGCGCTCTACCAGCAGCGGGAGGTCGGGCTGGCATCGGGTTCGTCAGTCTGTGGGCGGTGGCCCTAAAGACTACTGGCAGTCCAAGCAAATGCTACGTCGGATGCTGTTTGACCCTGCCTGCATGATGCGTTGAGTGACGCCGAGAATTCCAGGCCTCCATCGGCCGGCCACACCTTGGTGGGTGGTTGGCTGATAAAACAAAGCCGGCCTAGCCATTTAGAGGCATGCCGCTCGCTGGGCCACCCCTACTCCACCGCACGTCAGCGAAGCTTGTGTGTGCAAGAATCTCACCAGTCATTCATATTAAGAACCGACGGGCTTTTCTCTGGTTGTCCCCTTGTTTTGTTGTTGTCCACGTATCAAGCAAATCTTATCTTTGGCGCTTAGCCCGTCTTGAGATATTGATCTTTTCTCTCCAAAGAAAAGCCCCGATATTCACGATGGCCTCCCTCTTGCACTCGCTCGTCAGCATCGAGTCGACCCGGGGGCTTGGCCATCAAGAATCTGACCGCGCACACACTCTGCCAGCGGCGCCAACAAGTGCCCCTTCCAAGAGTGAAGCCACGGTCACGCAGCGGCCCCCTTCTATCGAGCTCGACACCTTCAGGCCACAGCCCATCCTCGATATTCGAAGTGCATCCCTCAATCCGAGCCTGGACAAGGCTCATCAGCCCATACATGACGCCAGGCAGGATCGCGACCTCGAGATGAGCCGGCCGACGACGCCGCGCAGCGCCACCGCCGAGCGCTTCGCCGCCGCCGAGGTGCAAGCGACTTTGTGGGAGCCCCACATGAACCGGTTCCGCATGGCCGCCGTCTCGCTCATCTTCTTCGGCCTGGGCCTCTACGACAGCGCCGCCGGCGCCCTGATCCCCTACATGGAGAAGCACCACTCCATTGGCTACGCAGTCGTGTCCCTCATCTTTGTCGGCAACGCCCTGGGCTTCATCGCCGGAGCGCCCTTCATCGACTCGCTGCGCGCCCGCCTCGGCCACGCCGGCGTCCTGGCCCTGTCCCAGGCCGTCATGGTCTGCGGCCTCGTGCCCATGGTGTGCTCGCCCGCCACGCCCTTTGCCGTTGTTGTCGCGTGCTTCTTCCTGATCGGCTTTGCCATGACGCTCATGCTGGCCATGGGGAACACCTTTGTTGCCATCCTGCGCTCCGAGACCACCCTACTGGGCATTCTGCACGGGTCCTATGGTATCGGCGGCACCGTCGGCCCGCTCGTAGCAACCGCGATGGTTACCGCCGCCGGCGCCAACGCCGAGACGGGCGAGCATGCCGAGGTCTGGTCTCGCTACTACTTGGTCTCGCTCGGCCTGACCGTCTTCAATGGCTTCTTTGCATACTGGGCCTTTCGCGGCTACGAGGCCGAGCCGTCCCAAAGCAGCGGCAATAATGTCGCCGTCATCGACGGCAACACCACTGCCAGCCCCAAGCGCGGCCTGGCTTCCATGGCTGGCACGCTCGGCAACCGCATCGTGCTCCTTGGCGCGCTCTTCATCTTCGCCTACCAGGGCGCCGAGGTCTCCATCAGCGGCTGGGTCATCTCCTTCCTGATCGTGGCGCGCGGCGGCGACCCAGCCTCGGTCGGCTATGTCACCTCGGGGTTTTGGGCCGGCATCACCATAGGGCGTCTGCTCCTGGCCGGGCCGGGCGCCAGCCGCTTCGGGGAGCGCCGCTTCGTATACGCCATGGCCACCGGAGCAGCTGTTTTCGAGGCTCTCGTGTGGGCGGTCCCCAATGTCATCAGCAATGCCGTATCTGTCGCCGTCGTCGGCCTGCTCCTAGGACCCATCTACCCTTGCGGCATGGCCGTCTTCATGCGCTCCATGGACCGCGCCGACCGGTTTGGCGGTCTCGGCGTCATCACCGCGTTTGGCAGCTCCGGCGGTGCCGTGGCGCCCTTCACGACGGGGCTGTTGGCGCAGGTGGCGGGAACGTTTGTGCTGCACCCCATAGCTATCGCGCTGATCGGCGTCATGTTGGTTTGCTGGTGGGCAATTCCCAAGGAGGAGAAGCGGACTGAGTGATTCAATTGAAAGAAAGAAAAGAAAAGAAGAAAAAAAAAGCCAGTTCACTTGAGCTCGTCAAGGTTAAATGTGGAGGTGGTATAGAATCAGCAGGTTTCTATCAAGCCTCGCCGTAAGGTGGTGTGCCAAGCAGGCGTCTAAATGTATCCGTGTATGTCTATCCATAACTTGTTGCCCGTCTCTTTTTCAATAAGTCATGTGAAATTTCCAAGGATGCTGCTGCCTTCCAAATACCTTGAGCCTTTCTATCCAGCCCTCTATAGTCGATGCTCACCATACCGACAGCTTAGTCGAACTTTTTGGCGACGTCCTTGACGCTGAGCTTGCCCTCAAGTACGGCCTTGACGGTCTCATGGATGCTGGAGAAGTCGGCAAAGGTGGTGTATGGCACCTTTTCGTTCTCGCAGTACTGGACCAGGTCTGTGTTTGTTATTGTTGCGTCCGTCAGTGTCCCACCCCTCGTCGATTGCAGTCCGGGTGAGCGATGAGCACTTACCGCGCCCCTCCTTGGCAAACAGCAGGTCGGTTTCCTTGGCGGCCGACAGGTCCGAGACGCCGTCGCCGGCGTAGAACATGATGGGCCGCTGCGGCAGACTCGAGTACTTGCGGATCTCGATGGACTTGTCGTGGCCAAAGGAGCTGTCGTCGTGGTAGACAATGTGCCAGCCGCCCTCCTCGTTGATGCTGGCCTTGCCGGGGCGGACGCCAACGTCGTTGCTCACGACCTGGATGTCGGCCACGGCCTCGTCGCCGACGAGCTTGCGCAGCAGGGCCTCGATGATGGGGCGCATGCCGCCGCTCAGAACGACGACGGGCACGTTGTTGGCGCGGCACCAGACGTAGAAGCGCTCAAAGGCCGGGTCGAGCGTGATGTTGGCCAGCAGCAGGTCGATGCACTTGTCGAAGGGCAGCGTCACCGAGTCGAGCATGTCGACGAAGGCGTCGCGAAAGGCCATGCGCAGCTCCAGCACCTCGTGGCCGACGGCGCGGCGCCGCTCCACGCCGTAGCCGACATTGTCCGTCAGGTAGTCGTTGGAGTCCTGGACCGTGATGGTGCCGTCGAAGTCGGTGAAGAAGATGATCTTGGGGTCGGTGCGGAGCGCCGGGGTCGGCGACGTGGTTGATCCCATGGTGGCGGATGAAGCACAATTACGTGCGGCGCTTGTGTGCAATGCAGGTGGATCTCGCAGCAGGACAGCGGCAGGGCCTTGTGAGTTTACCCCTGTCGAGCAGACGCAGCGCGCGGGAAGTGACGATGCGGCTCGTCCGAATTACGAGCGAGGGGAAAGGGCTTCTGCGAAAATGGCGGGGAAGGCGCAGCTGGCAATCTCCGCGTCGACGGAAATGAGGGGCAGTGGTTGTGCCTGCAAGCCACCAGGCCCCTCGAAACGAAACCCCTTGGAGAAGGAGGGAAAAAAAACCTGCACGCAGCGATCCGTTGCCTGTCATGGACGAGGGCCCCCGCGGATTGACAAGCATCACCCAAGCCTGGGCACGCCCGCACCCAAGTCACCGGGGACAGCCCTCGCCAAGGCTCCACCAGGCGCCGTGCTGTTGCGGGTTGTTTTTTTGGCTGTTTGACTTGACGCCAATTGCAACCAAGGAGAAAAGCGTCATTCATTTCCTGCCATTCCGCGCTCGGAGCTGT
This sequence comes from Nakataea oryzae, assembly GCA_003049435.1. Taxonomy (NCBI): domain Eukaryota; kingdom Fungi; phylum Ascomycota; class Sordariomycetes; order Magnaporthales; family Magnaporthaceae; genus Nakataea; species Nakataea oryzae. Next base: position 10,252 of record PYSQ01000405.1, read on the forward strand.
TGCGCATCGTCAAGTGATCCAACCCCACCGGTTTGACCCAACAGCACGGGCTCGGACCTCGTGCGTTTCGCGCTTTGGTAGAAAAGGGTGCATTAATTAATACGTGACGGCGCCGTCAGGACGTCAACCGGTTTGGCGGACTGTCCGCTGCGCTCGGAGCGGCCCGCGAGGGAAATTGGCCCAAAAAAACTGTTGGAGGCCCCCCCAAGCGTCTGCGGATTTGTCGCCACCGACCCCAGCGAGCCCCGACCCTGCGCTTCCTGCTCTCGCCCACTGGCTGGAGCGCATGCAGATATATAGGTGGCTTGCATTAGGCTGCGGGCATCGCAAGGGGTCGTGACAGCAAATGCAGGTACAGGAGACAATTGTGATCTTCCTCCAAGGCCTCGGCCTACATAGATGCTAATCAGCCCCGAGCCATCACGGGGCAGCAGCAGGGCGGCGCAGCCTGTTGGCCGTGGACAGCTGTCGGGCATCCGCGGGATGCGAACCCCTGAGATGCCCTCCCTGCCCGCAGAATTGCGCATAAGCGGCAGGCCACGCTCTCGCACGCGTGCGCAGATCAACGCCCACGCCTACCTGGCTCCATCAGCCCCTTTGACGACGGTCACGCCAAAAGCCAGGCTAGCGCCCATTCGAAACTTGGAACCAACCTATCGGCGCGAACCAAGCCCTGAAAAAGAGGGAATGACCTCCAAATTAAGCTTGTTTGGGCCGCCAACGTCCCCGGCCGCTGGTGAGGAGTTAGCCCCAAAGCTAAAAAGATGGCTCCTCCGCGATGCAGCGTGGCAACGGCCTTGGGCCCGCCTCTCAAGACCGGCAGCAGCCAAGACCCGTGCACGCTGGTTGCTGGCGTGTTTGTCAACCATGTTTGTTCTCGACTCGCGCGGTCCCTGAAGCCCGACACCCCTTGCCCGCGATCGTCCCCCACAACAGCCTGCTTGCCCTGCCTGCCGTCCCCATCCCGGCGGCCACAGCCTCGCACCCTCGTGTTTCTGGGCCTGTCGTGTTGCCTCCGCCTTGGTCATTTCAGGTCTTTCTCCTCCAGTCCTGACACCTGCGGCTGCCACCCACGTGGCCCGATCCCGACAGACGGCACATTCTGAGCGCCATCGAGCTCAAGCAAACACAGCACCGGCCTTGCTCTACTGTCCCTTGCTCTACTGTCCCTCGCTCTACTGTCCCTTGCTCTACTGTCCCTTGTTCTACTTACTGTCAGCCAACACACCCCGCCGCTAGCCTACACAGCCGTCGACGCCCATGCCCTAATGCTCTAATGCCCCTATTCCCCATGCCAATCATGTCCGCCCAGCCCAATCAGAACAGGCAGGTCGGCGCTTTGACACGCGGGTATTAAAGTTCGGCCTGACTCGCTCTGGAGAACCGCATATCGAGAGGGTTACCCTGATGGTGGGCCGTCCCTGGCGTCAGATCCTCGTCGCCATCAAGATGCAAACATTTCCCATCCCTTGCTGGAGGAGATATTAAACGAAAGTGGCCCGGCCTCTGGCAGCGTTGGCTCGGTCGCGACGATCTCTTGCGACCTCGCGCAAAAAGGTGCACCCGAGCAAGATGGCGCCCGGAAACAGCAACATGAGGGATCAGAAGCCCGCGCCTTTCGGGTTAAGCTTCGAGCCTGACTATTCAGCACCGGCCGGCCATGAAGGGCGGGCACGTGTCGACCATCCTCAGACGGCCGGAGTATATCTGGCCCCGGACTTCCTGACACCCGTCTCCACCCGAAACCGGCCCTACCATGCCTCGTCCGACGCTGCCTCGACGGCTTCGATACTCGAGACGGCCGGTGACAACCCCGCGCCGCAGGATGCGCACCTCTCCCGGCTCGGCCTCGAGGTCCTGGCAAAGCGCGACATGGGGATCCTCGGCGCCATCGCCGCCGGCTGGAACATCTGCAACAGCTGGTCCGCCGCCATGGCGACAATGGCCATCTCGGCCACGCTCGGCGGCCCCAGCACGCTCATCTACGGCATCATGGTCATCTTTTTGCTCGCCGGCTCCAGCGCCCTCAGCATGGCCGAGATCGCCTCGGCCTACCCCACCGCGGGAGGCCAGTACCACTGGACCAGCATCCTGGCCGGCCCTGGCTCCGTCGGCAAGCCGCTCAGCTACGTCTGCGGCGCTCTCAACATGTTCGGCTGGATCGCCTCCGCCGCCGGCTTCCTGGCCCCGCTTTCCGACATGATCTGGTCGCTCATTGCCTTTTCCAGCCCGGGATACGTTGCTGAGAGGTGGCACGTCTTCCTGATCTTCCAGACGTGCAACATTGCCTTTACGGCCTACAACATTTTCCTGATGAAGAAGACGCCGTGGATTCACCAGCTCGGATGTATGTATTCGGATCCTCGGCCGAGGCCACTGGTCGCAATCATGACCAGATCTCTGCCTCGGGACGAAAGGCTAACTAACAAAATGCACCAGTCTTCCTCTCGCTCACCTCGTTTCTCGTCATCCTGGTCACGTGCCTGGCCCGGTCCGACCCCAAGCAGAGCAGTGAGCTCGTCTGGACCACCTGGGTCAACCGGTCCGGCTGGTCATCGGACGGGCTCGTCTTCCTCATGGGCCTGGCCAACTCCAACTTCATCTACTCGGGCCTCGATGGCGCCATCCATCTCGCCGAGGAGTGCCGCAACCCCGCCGTCGCCGTCCCGGCGGCTCTCATCTCTACTGTAGTCGTCGGCTTCGTGACTGCATTTGCCTTTGCAGTCGCCATGATCTACAGCTACAACGACCTGGACAAGGTGTTGGCTGCTCCGTAAGTTTGCCCCGTGCCTTGCTTGCATCTCTTGTCCTCCGAATTGCACGTTTGGCCCCATCGGCCGAGAACAGCTCCTGATCATCCACCCCCCGTTCAGATTGCCCATACTCGAGATCTGGCATCAGGCGACGCGGTCCAGAACCGCCGCCACTGTCTTTCTGGTCCTTCTCATCGTCGGCGGCTTCTTCGCGGGCACGGGCGCCCTGCAGACGGCCAGCCGGCTGACGTGGAGCTTCGCGCGCGACGACGCGCTCGCGGGGTCGCGGTACCTGCGCCGCATGAACATGCGCTTCGGGGTGCCCGTCAACGCGCTCCTCTGCAACTGCGCCTTCGTCTTCCTCCTCGGCTGCGTCAACCTCGGCTCCTCGACGGCCTTCAACGCCCTCGTGGCCACGGGCCTGATCCTGCTCCAGTGCAGCTTCGCCATCCCCGCCGCCCTGGTCCTGCGCCGGAGGCTGCGGGGCACGCTGACGGCCGTCCTGCCCGAGTCGAGGGCCCTCAAACTGCCTGGCCCCATCGGGGCGCTGGCCAACTGTCTTTCCATCACGCTTGCCTTGATATCGCTGGTCTTTTATTGCTTCCCGGTCCAGCTCCCCGTGACACCTGGGAATATGAGTAAGTTTTGCCTCTCTCTCTCTCTCTCTCTCTCTCTCTCTCTCTCTCTCTCTCTCTCTCTCTCTCTCTCTCTCTCTCTCTCTCTCTCTCTCTCTCTCTCTCTCTCTCTCTCTCTCTCTCTCTCTCTCTCTCTCTCTCTCTCTCTCTCTCTCTCTCTCTCTCTCTCTCTCTCTCTCTCTCTCTCTCTCTCTCTCTCTCTCTCTCTCTCTCTCTCTCTCTCTCTCTCTCTCTCTCTCTCTCTCTCTCTCTCTCTCTCTCTCTCTCTCTCTCTCTCTCTCTCTCTCTCTCTCTCTCTCTCTCTCTCTCTCTCTCTCTCTCTCTCTCTCTCTCTCTCTCTCTCTCTCTCTCTCTCTCTCTCTCTCTCTCTCTCTCTCTCTCTCTCTCTCTCTCTCTCTCTCTCTCTCTCTCTCTCTCTCTCTCTCTCTCTCTCTCTCTCTCTCTCTCTCTCTCTCTCTCTCTCTCTCTCTCTCTCTCTCTCTCTCTCTCTCTCTCTCTCTCTCTCTCTCTCTCTCTCTCTCTCTCTCTCTCTCTCTCTCTCTCTCTCTCTCTCTCTCTCTCTCTCTCTCTCTCTCCGCCGTGCTCTTCGTCGTTGTGGATGGAGGCCACTGGGTTTGAGATTGGTCTCGAGAAAATCGGACGGCTAATGCTTCTCCGTTTGCACAGATTATGCCAGTGTTGTCCTTGGAATCATGGCCCTGATTGCTGCCATCAACTGGGTGGTGCACGCATCAAAATACTATCATGGTCCAAGGCTACCGCTATAGTAACTTTTGTGGGTTTGTTTGGATATTTATGAGGCGTTCGTCATAGGGTTTTTTTTTCAGGCATTGCATATGTTCCAATAGGAAAGGAGATACCAATAAATTTCACTGCTCGTGCTTCACCATGCCTACTACCACTCTCGCTTAATATTGTACCTTTGTTGGATGTAACCGCCGCCATTGATTGCATATCCCCTTTTCGGGAATAATTAATCCATTCTTTTATTCGATGCAAGCTTGCAGGTCTGGGCCTTCATATGGCCCCCGCTTGGTGCGACGGTTTCCATCCACGAAGGATTTTTGGAAAGCTACTGCAGGTACGCGGGGACAAAGCACAGCTGACGCGTGGCCACTCTCTGCAGCGGGGAAGGGCTCGAATAGTCGGTCCGTTTCCGGGCCCCGCGGCACCACGGGCGGGAGAGATGGCCATCCTACCTGGCTGTCTGCAGCCCGCCCACCATCGACCCACCTAGGCCTAGGTAGTCTTTGACGGCATGTAGTAGGGGCGTCGCGCGCGGGATGCGTCTCCGCGCAGGGCTGGGCCGCAGCGGGAGTGGCGCCGCGGAAAATTTCCGTTTCATGGTGGGATGTTGACATCGCCATCACGGGGCTGGGTGCATCTCCAGCCTCGAAGCGCCTGCTTCACCACCCCCGACGGCCCTGGCCGTGCCTGTTTCTGCAAGCGCTCAGGTGGCTGGCCGCTGGCAGAAGATTCGTCGCCGGCGGCGCTGCACGGGTTTTGTGAGCCTGGGTAAACCGCCCCCAGGAGGGTGTGGGGGCTGTATTGGGCAATCACAGCCGCTGGAAGTGCCCCCCCCCCCCCCCCCCCCCCCCCCACCCCCCNNNNCCCCGGGCACGTCCAAAGCTCGCGCCCGCACGCCGCGAGCCCAGACGCACCATCGGATGTGGTCCCGGCTTGCGGACAGCAAGTGCCGCCGCCGAGATCTACAGGAGCCGGGATTTGCACTCGACGAGGCTTGTGCTGGCACCATGTGGGGGACTAGTTCCCAGGGCCATGACACAAGACGACTGATAAAAAAAAACTGGCGGTAGGACTCAAGAGAAGAGGGCTGTAGCGTGTTTCCATGGCGATGGCGGGCGGAGATGTGAGCGGTGCGGTGCGGTGCGCAAAGGGGAGGAGGGGCTCGCTCCAGCGCCTGTTGCGTTGCGCCCTGGTTTCGCCGGTGGATGTCGCGCCTAGACTTGCCACGAGCTATCTGTCCACCCCCCGAATGACACACAGGGGGGACGGTGGCTATGGCGTATGTGGCAACGTGGAGAGGGGAGGGAAAGTAATTGCCCGACAACCTGGTTCCCACATTCTGGTGTGCTTCCAGAGCGTGCACGGCCGGCGGGGTGGAGACCCCTCGATCCGCTTTTCGTTTCGGCGGGTGGGATTTCTTTTTGTTTTGTTTCCCCTGCCCTTTTCTGGTCGGTGACGTCTGGAAGCCGCGGACGGCGGGAATGCATGGGTTGTTGGTTTGTCCCTGTCGCAGCCGCCCGCTGGGCTAGGGCTGCTACCCGACGCCAGTGCCCGCGACGGCCCTCTTGACGGGAATGCGACGGCGAAGGTTTGCTGGGTGGCGTGAGGGCACAAGGGCGGGCAAGGCAAGCAAGGCAAGCAAGGCAAGCAAGGCAGGCATGGCAGTCAGGTGCAGGAGTCGCTTTTGCGGCGGCGGAGCGTGTCCACTGATCTCCCCAGTGGGCACTATACGGCAGTGATTTTTTTTTCTCTCCTTCTTTCTGTGCCTGTAAACCCCGCTGGCCGAGAATAGCTACAAAATGTGTACTACTGCGTCGCGATCAATACAATTGGCTTTTGGAGACAGCGGGCAAAGCCACGCTGCTTTGCACGCCTGCAAACCCTTCTTTTCTTGTCGGTTTTCTTTTTTGGTCCAGACCCTGCAGCATGCAAGCAGCAGCAGCAGCGGGGGATGATGACCCCAATGGCTCGGGGAGCACCAGACAAGTCTTCTTGGCTCAATGCAGGCACCGTCGAGCCAAGCCCTCGCGCAGCTGGGAGATGGAGCTGGGCCCGCCCACCCATCGAGTTGCCGCATCAGGCAACAAAGCGTGGTATCACCCATCGCAGGCGACGCCACTCGACCGACGGAGGGTGGCATTCTGCGCGGCAATTCCTGCCTTGGCGGTGCTGGGCGCCGCGTCGGATGCATCGTCTTGGGGGCTGGCCTTGACTGAGCTTCGCCCTACAGGGGGGTCGTGTCGCGAGCCGGCCAGATGACTGACTGATTGACTGATTGACCGACTGCACGCACCGCGCACCGCGCACCGCACCCATCAGGTCCCGTCCCGACCAGGGCCGCACCGTCCGACCAGCCCCCCCAAGCCCAACGGCCGTGGGTTCTGGGTCCTGCCTGGATCAGCGCGCGCAGTCCCTTGCGATGGCTCGCGTGGGGCCCGAAGATGATCTCCGTCCACGCCCTGCCAAACGGGACGAACCAGCGGCAGACGAGGGGAGAGGGGTGCTGCCGGGCTGTTGCACTTGCCGTTTCACACTGACGTCGAACAGCTCGCAGTTTGATCGCGCCCCGGCCCCGGCCCATGCATGACATGGCCCGCCAGATGTCGCCCAGCGGATCAATCTCGGCAGCCTCCCGCGCGCGCATTCTGCGCAGGTTTCTTTTTCTGGCCGACGGATGCCGGGCCTATCTTCGCTTTTTTGCATTAAAGGCCTGGGGATAGCTCTCTTCTGGCCCTGTCCTGTTCGTTTGTTTTCTCCTCATTCCATTCTTCTCCTCAGCCGCCGGTCAGCCTTTTCCCTTCGAACATCCACACTTTAGCGATCCACCTTTTGTGCATTCTCGTCTTGTTATAGGCCTTCCGCGACCCCGTCCGCCTCCCCTCCAGCCACCATGCAGTACTCGCTCCTCGCCCTCGCCGCCGGACTGGCTCCGGTCCTGGCCATCCCCCCGAGGGAGTTCAACCTGCCCTCCTCGGCCAACAATGCCCAGCTGAGCGTGGCCTTTACCTTCAGCGGCAGAACCACCGTCGTCGAGCCGGCAGCGCTCCTGGGAAGCAACGGTAAGCGCCGCGCGCCCGCCCTGATCTCATAATAATGCCCGTGGCCCCGTGCAGAGCTGACGGCCCGGTGCGCAAACAGTGTCCAGCCAAGCCCCCCAGATCGCCATCGACCCCGCAAAGGTGCCCGCGGCCAACGGGGCCAACGGGGCCATGGTGGTGATCATGATGGACCCGGATGCGCCGACCCCGGGCGCGACCAACGGCCGCACCATCCTGCACATGCTGGCCACGGGCGTCCGCGTGGGCAACAGCACCGCCGCCGGCGCCTTCCGCGGCCAGCGCGCCCTCGACATCGCCGCCACCAGGCCGCAGGTGCCCTACGCCGCGCCCGCGCCCCCGCCCACGTCGGCCGCCCACCGCTACATCCTGTACGCCTTCGCCGAGCCTGCCGGCTTCAAGGTGCCCCCTGCCTTTTCCAACTTTAGCGCCACCAACCGCGCCGGCTTCAACATCAGGAACTTCCTGCGCGACGCGAAGATCAGCGGCGACGCCGTGGCCGCAAACTACTTTTACGTCTCGCGCCAGAGCCAGGTCCCCGGCACCTTCACCGCCGCGCCCGGCGGCGCCTTCCCTGGCGGCAACGGCAACGCCATCTTTGCCGGCGGCCGGGCTGGCAACGGCACCACTGGCGGTGGCGGCCGCCGTGGCAACGGCACCACCGGCGGTGGCGGCCGCCGTGGCAACGGCACCGTCCCTACCATCCCCAGGGGAGAGGCCCCCAAGGCGGGTGCGGTCATGACGGCGCTGTTTGGCGCCGTCGGCCTCGCCGTCGGCTTCATGACTCTGGTGTAGATGTGGTTGCGGCCCATCCGGGATGTGTTTTATTCTTATTGTATGTTTATCTTGCGGGTCTGGCCTGGGTTTCTTTTATCGGATAAGTCTGCACTTTCAAATAGCCGAATGGATTTTTTTTATGCAAACCATAATTTCCTGTTCTTGACTAGCACGCATGGCCACTGGTCAGTCCCATGTTGTTTGCCGAAAGCCCCGGGGCGACCCATGATGACACGCCACCGCCTTGTTTAGGGGTGGCGTGCAAGATTGGACAAGGTTTTGGTGTCTGGACGGCCATCTTCAGCCGTCATCGGAGCTTCCCCCCAGAATCCCTCAATTTGATGCAATGCCATTGAAACTGCTGCGTTTGACGTCAAGTCGACAGCTCGGCCAGGGAAGGATTGCTACCCGCCAGCTGCGGCCGGGGGGGCGCGCAGGTCCCAGGGGCCGAGGATTTACAGTAAGCCGCGAGGCCTGGCCCGTTATCCAGGTTGACCGCGGACTCGGGCTTGTTGGTAGCTGGCAGAGGGAGGACGCCCGATTCCAGGGAGAGTCTAGTCGTTGCACACAATTTGGATGAATGGAAGCCTCCCTGTCCCGTCTGGTCTGATCTGGATTGACGGAGCCGGCAGTCGTTCTTCCCTTGCGAGGGGCCAGAAGCATGGGACCAATCGCAATTTGCTGACGGCTGAGCCACCCACGTGACAGGCGGCGCTCGCTGTGGTTTCGCAGGAAGCAAGCACCCCCACCCCGCCCTTCCACCACATGAGCGATTACTACACCTCCCAAATCCCACCACGAACCGAAACTGGAGCTATCTCACTGACAGCCCGCGATGGAGGGAAGCGGAATCCTGCCGACACCTTCGACCATGGCCGCCTCTTCTCAGAATAGCATGCGCGGTTGCTGGCGTCTGCCACGGCGCGTCGGCGGCTGCTTACTGCGACGCGACGGCCTGTATAAAACAGCGTCGCCCACGACCTGGTCTTTGGCTGACTCTGACTTATTCCATCCACAGTCATCACACAGAGCAGCCCTCCCAATTCAGCAAACATCCACATCTCAACACAGCAGGGACCGTCCAGAAAGACGACAGTCAGAGTAACGCCACCTTCCTAACCCACAGTCAGCCAATCAGGTGGCCCTCCCCATCGCCAGAGAACCCCGGCCACAAAGACAGGCGGCGCCGCGGAAACCCCTGATACCATGCAGGTCGTTTCTTTTGCAGCTTTTCTGCTGGCCGCCGCGCTCCCGGTCATCGCCAAGGTGATGCTGGGCGGCGGCTTCATGTCGCAACTCCCGCTACTCTCCTCAACTATGCGTCGCAGGTTGTCCCAGCGCCGGGTCACAGAGGACCGCAGCCTCCTCGCGTCGCCTTTGGTATGCCCCAAAACACCCATAATGCAGGCGGCACCCGGCCGCCCGGTCTCCAGGTGCGCCACTCCGGCAGTCAACGAGGCTGCAGGTGCCCGCTTCCAGTCTCCTGCCGTTCGGTTCCGGGAGCCCTTTGGCATTTCATCCCCTGGCGACGACGACGTCCATGATTGTGCCAGGCCCGAGACGCCGTACAGCACGCCCTGCATGAGGCCGCAGAGCCCGCTCTCTGGGTCCCGGCTGAGCCGTAACTCCAGCATCAACACCATCTCGCGTGGAAGGCGAGTCAGCTACTGGGACAACCCCTACACGAGCTCCTCTCCCAGCATAGCAGCGGCAGGTACCAAACGGCGATCAGTGCCGACAATCACAATCATGGAGGTTCGTGACGGCGTTGTCATCAAGCGCGAGGCCGCGAACCACCTCGCCGAGGAAGCCGAAGACGAGGCACTGGCCCATCAGAGGTACCCGCGTTCTCCCTACCCAGCAAAGTATCCGCAGTCTCCGTTCCCCTCCAAGTACCCGCAGTCTCCCTACCCTTCAAAAATGTCCGAGCAGGCGGCGTTCCCTCCCTCACGTGGGGTCGGCGCCATGTCGGCCGACAGCCGCAGCTCGCTGCTAGCAGTGGCAGACCAGGGCGCGGACCTGGTCGAGCGGGCGGCGACATGGGCGGCCGAGCGCGGCGTCGACACCAACGTCGGGCTCGAGGACTTTGAAGAGCGCTCGTACCTGGGCCGCGCCATCCGCAAGCTGCGGGGCACGAGCCGCCGCGAGAAGCAGGAGAGCGCCCGCGTCCACGTAGTGCGCGAGGCCCGCAAGAACTGGGCCGCCCGCTCGCTCGACGCCACCCACCACCTGGCCCACCTCGGCCTCGAGGGTGTCGAGGCCGTCGGCCGCGGCGCCATCGACGGGCTGGATGCTGTCCGCAGGGGCGCCGCTGGCGGGCTCGAGGCCGTCGGTGGCGCGCTGAGGCCGCGTAGCGGAAGCCAGGGTAGCTGCGACAGGGAGCCGTTCCCTGGCGCCGAGGACTCTGCTTCCTCTTCTTCTTCTTCTTCTTCTTCCAGGCAAAGTTCGCCTTCTCCCCGCCGTCGCGTGCTTCACAGGAACTCGCACGTCCGGGCTGCCGACGACGCCGACCTGGCCTGCATGGCGGCCGAGGCCATTGTGAGCAACCGGGACGAGAAGCCCAGCACATCCAGCAGGCGGCTCAGTCTGAGCATGAAGTCCCTCAAGGACCTGGGCAGGCGCACCCGCAGCGGCACCGACAGCTCTACCCGCAGCACCGCCTCGGACCCTGGCAGCAGGGCGAGGAGCGGCAGCGGCAGCAGCAGTGCTGGCGAGAGCGCGACCGCCGGCCGGAGACGTGTCTCGCTGCCGTGGAACAGGATGAAATAAGGCGATAAGATTTCGCCGGGCGCCGCAGTGGCCCCACGCCTTTCTTTTTAATCTGTTATGTCGGCCAGCGATGATTCACTCGACTATACCATCTTTCCCCTTGCGGAACTGTGGAGACTGGCAAGCGCCAGATCGTGGAGGGTCGAGCAGTGAATCATAACTGTGCCGGAAGGCGGCAGTGCTGATTTGGCATGGTGCTCTTGAGACGGGCCGAAATTGTACATGAACTCTCCTTGCGTGGATTTCAGGGCTAACAGCAGGCGTGTTTGGGGGTTCGGTGTTGTGGGGATACCCATCTTGACGTTCTTTAGCTTTTCCTTTCCTTGTCTTCTTTGTATGCACAGCGTCGCTTATTGGGATTTAGTCCTTCCCTTCAATCAGACTCGATGAATTCGTTACTTGCTGCAACGCCTATTCCGGCTGTTATGACCCCACCACTTCACAGATCTCCGCTTCCGACCTATAATGTCGAGGCCGCACAACCCGACTTGGAAAGTTGGTTTGTTCGTGAGCCTGTGCTTTTTTGGGCTTTGTCACAGCATCAAAATCATCAGTGGACAAAGCCACCCCCAGCGTTGCTCACGACAGGACCAGCAGCTTGGTTAACGAGGGCATATCAAACCCATTTTTTTTTCCCTTCTAGATCGAATTCCATTAAACAAAACAAACCACCTATCTGCCCTGGCCCTCAAAGCCCCAGCACATATCCTGGCCTTCCTTGTCGCGGCCGTACGTCTTTGCCCACTCGGGGAACCAGCCGTTGCCGGCCTGGCCGGGGCCGCAGTAGGCGTCGAGCAGGCTCATGACGTAGTCGTACTCGTCGACGTCGCAGCCCTGGCTGCCGTGGAAGGCCGTGTTGCAGACGTAGGTCTGGCCGGTGCCGAGCTTGAACATGACGGACCCGCGGCGGGGCACCTGGCCGCCGGCCTGGCACAGGCTCCGCAGGGCCTCGCGGTTCCGCCGCTCGTGCGCGGGCAGGTAGGCCGCCAGCCTCGGGTCGGCGCGCGCCCGGCACTGCAGCTTGACGGCGGGGAAAGGTTTGGGCCACTGCCGGCTCGGCTCGTTTCCGGGGCGCGGGACCAGGGACCCCAGCCGCTGCGCGTCGCCGGCCACGAGGTCGGACACGTCCGCCTCCGTCGCGGGGTCGCCCACAACGGGCGGCGGCTGGCCCGCGGCCGCGGGGCCGGGGCGCGTGGTGACGGCCGGCTGCTGCTGCTGCGGCTGCGGCTGGCCGGTGGCGGGCTGGTACACACCCGGCTGCGGCTGCTGGCCGACGCCCGGCTGGTAGACGCCCGGGCCCTGCATCGGGGGCGGCGCCTGGGCCCCGGGCGCGTAGGGGCCGGGGACCATGCCGACGTTGGCCTCGGCGACAAACGTGGCGGCCGACGAGGACAGGGTGATGGTCGGGATGCCCGTGGCGGCGGCGGCCGCCGCGTCGCGGACCGTGAGGCTGCCCGCTGCTGGTGCTGCTGGTGCTGGCGCTACTGGCGCTGCCCCCGCCGGCGAGCTGGCGTTGGCAGTCAGCGAGTCCATGGTGGCGATGAGGCGGTAGCTGGTCCTGCCGCGTGGGCCGTACGACAGCTCGTAGGCGCCTTCGGCGAGGCCGAGGGGGGTGCGGAAGGCGGCGGCGCCGCAGGACAGGGCGAGCAGGACGCAGAGGGGGTTTATCATCGTGTGGAAATGTGTGGTGTTTTTTTTTCGAGGATTGCTGAGCATTTTCTGGCGGGCATTTTGTAAATTTATTTCGGAAGCAAGGAGGGTTTTGCCTCTTGTAATTAACGTTGTACACGCGGTCATCGGTTCAGCACTTTGCATCGCGCCTTGCCGCCATTACATCAACACTACTCGCTGTGATTTATACTTTGGAAAGTAGTCTAGCTGGCTGGTCCTTCCCCAGAAACCACATCCAACATGCTGTGTGCCTCCATCAAACATCTCAAGTCACCCCCCAAGCCATCGCACCCCCCCTTACCTATAGTGCCTTTCTCCGCAAAACGTCTTTGTCCCGTCGACCCGGTCCAGCCCGTACGAGAGGGCGTTGCTCGAGACGACGACGTTGACCCACCCGGGCATGTCGCGGCCGCAGCGCCTGACCAGGCCGCGCTCAAAGGACCGGCGGTCAAAGTCGTCGCAGAACATGTCGCCTGCGATCTTGACGGCGGCAAAGTTGCAGAAGAAGGCGACGACGCCGCTGCGCACCGAGTAGATGTGGTGCCTGGCCTCGACCGGGCGCGCGCCGCCGCCGCCGCCGCTCCGGCTGCACTGCCGGTCCAGGTCGGCGTAGGCGTCGGCCACGAGGCCGCGGTCGAGCCGCGCCGCCGCCGCCCCGGACAACGACGCGCACGTCCAGGTCCCCGACATCTCCATCTCGCGCCAGTAGATGCCCCGCGTCCAGTCAAAGTCGCCGGGCGCGTCGGCGGCGCTCGTGTTGGCCGTCGCGTCCGTGCTGCCGCCGGCGCCCTTGCAGGCGCACGTGGCGCTTCTGTGCGTTGCGTTTGGGTGGCTGCTAGTCGCGGTGGCGTTCGACCTCGCACCTTGTGTTTCGTTTCTGGCATCGCCTGGTGCGAGCTGTGGGACGTGTCTGTTGGTGTCCGTTGGTCTGGTTCCGTTTCGAAGAGCTTGAGTGTTGTTCCTTGTGATCTCGGGCCCAGACATGGCCAGGTCCTGGTCGCCTTCATCTTCATAGTCCTGGTCTTTGGATACCGCTTTGTCGTCTGTCCTCTTGCGGTGTATCTGGACGGCAGATCTGTGTCGTACATGCGTCCTTTCCATGTTGGGCGATGCATCTAAAACACTGACTTTGTGGTGCTCCTCCACCCCGTGGGAGCTGACAGACACCTTGTAAACGCCATCAGCAGTCCCCGGGGCTACCCGAAAACCCCTGACAACAGGTAAAAGTAGCGCGAGATATGCAATGAGTTCGGGATGCATGGTACTGGCGTTCTGGCCGCTTTTGGCCGTCCACCGTCATATCTTCTTGTGGAAGGCATAGCAGCTTGAGTCGCGTCGTGCTAGGAAGGACACTTTCATAAGTTCATCCATACGTGGACGGAGAAAGAAAACCGCTACGTTTGAGGCAGCAAGCAAGCCACGAATCTCGCTTCACTGCGGGCGTTTGGGCGGAATCATGTTCAACCCTGACTGCGAACGCTACCATTGCTGCAAGAGAAGCTCAAAGTTTACAATGGGCCGTGCTGTGGCTCCCTCCCTCGCCCTTGGCTGTGCGATCCGCCTCCCCAAGAACTAAGACTGCACTTGAACGGAGAGGTCACTTCCCCTGCCTCTGGCTCACCTTGTTCTAAAGTCTGCCTCTGATTCAACCTTGGCCTGAATACTGCACAGCAGCCAAGGTCGCTTCCGCCCTGCGCCCTAGCCCTAGCCCTCTCAGCCTTTTCTGGTTATCCGCCGGGCGTGGTGCGCCAGCTGGATCCACCAATCGCCTCAATTTACGCGCCGTCCGGCCGTCCACCTTTGCCCGTGGCTGGCGGCGAGGGGTGGTTGCAGGAGAACAAACCCCGGCCATGGAAGCTTGGTCTCTGCGAGTGGCGTTGGGCGCATGGAACGCGCGCAGGGGATGCCCCGGGGTATGTTGCACCAACAGGGCTGGGTCCGGAGCGAGCTTGTCGCTAGAGTAGGCCTGCGCACATATAGGATCCTGCACCTCGGCACGAGCTCGCGCGAGGGGTGCGCCGGCCGCCTGGGTGCCGCTCGCTTATGCACAGGGCACTTGTTCCCGTGCGGGCAAGGAGGTGTTCGCGCCGGCCTCGTTGTCTCGCTCGGTGGTCATTGGGCAGGGTTCTCCGGGTGCTACCATCAATCTCCCCACGTGGCAGCTATCAACCGTCGGCTCTTTTCTTCCCCCCTCGGCACCGCCAGCCCTTTGGAGGACGGCCGTCGCACCGCGATGTGGCAGCCGGTTTGCCAGTGGGACACTGCGGCCCAGCACTTCCTTGATCCGCGCGGGTTCGCCGAATCGCAGCAGCTCCTACCTGGGGATTTAACCATTTCATCCAGCGGGGTCTGTGCCATCGGCCATACGCTACAGTTGCTTCTCCTCACAGCGCCGTAGCTCCGGCGGCAGGCCAGCGAAGAGGGGGTGAAAAAACCGTCGAGTGAAAGAGAGATTCGCCTCCTCTAGCGCCAAAACCGCCAAGTTTTAACAATCAACGGCGAGCTTGCAAGAGGTTTCTGGAAAAGGCACGGAGCCGTCCCAAGTCACTACCGGCAAAAGACAGGGTGAGGTAGCAATGAGGGGTCGTGGCGGGCGTAGAGCACTGAATGGTCTCCAAGTTCGGTTATTGTGTTCTGACTGTGACTGGTTCGTGTTCCTTTGGCGCATGTCGTCTAATTCCTGTTGGAAGTGGCCTGCGGGGGAAACCCAATTTGTCTTTTGCGGTTGCAATATCATCTGCTCGTGGGGAACAAATGTCCGCTGCCTTGTGGTTTAATTTGCGTAGCTGGGCAGGGTGGCATCACCGCATACATAAATGGCACGCAGCTCGTTGCCGTTGGAAAATGCAAAAGGCCTGGTGTTTCGGTGCAGTCCACAGCCAGCCCCTCTGTATCTTGGTGTTGATCCAGGAAGTGCCCTTCTTGTTTTGACCCTCGCTCAAGCACAATGAGGTTCTCTCCGTCCTGCGCCCTCGCGGCGCTAGCCCGGCTCGCCGCGGCGGCCGACATCTACGTGTCGCCCTCGGGCTCCGACAGCGGCGACGGCTCCAAGGGTGCCCCCTTCAAGAGCCTGACCAAGGCCCAACAGGCCGTGCGGGCGCTGGCCACGCCGTCGATGCGCGAGGACGTCACGGTGCACCTGGGCGCCGGCGTGCACGCGCTGGCGGCGCCGCTGGTGCTCACGTCGGCCGACTCGGGCAAGAACGGGCGCATCGTGCACTGGACGGCCGACGGCAGCAACGCCACCGTGTCCGGGGGCATCAGGGTGACGGGGTGGACGGCGGGGCCCGACGGGGTGTGGTCGGCGGCGGTGCCGGCGGGCACCAGGAGCCGCAACCTGTACGTGCGCGGGCAGGCGGCCAACTACGCGCGGCGCAAGATCGCCAACCGGCGCGAGTTCCAGTACACGGCCAACGGCATGACGTGGAGCGACGGCAAGTACGACTGGCTGCAGAGCACCGAGGGCATCGCGGGGGCCGAGGTGCGCTTCATCAACTCCTTCACGGACCGGTACGCGCCCATCGAGTCGGTGGGGCGGCGCCAGCTGGTGATGCGGAAGCCGAGCTGGACCAACAACATCATGGGCTACGACACGCTCAACCAGCCCAACGCCGACTTTGGCGTCTGGGTCCAGGGCGCCCGCAGCCTGCTGACCGAGGGCGGGCAGTTCCACCTGGACTCGGCCGCCGGCCGGGTCTACTACAAGCCGCTGCGCGACGAGGAGGCCGGCATGGCGTCCATCGAGGCGTACCTGGGCGTGCTCGAGGTGATTGTGGCCGTGGGCGGCAGATACGGGGACCCGGCCCACGACATTCGCTTTTCCGGCATCAACTTTGTAAGTTCTGGGGTCTAACTTGTGTGTGTGTGTGTGATGTTTCTGAATGACACGAGTGTGAAGGGATACTAATCATCTGCCAACGTTTCAGGCGCACTCGACCTGGCTCGCGCCCAGCACCATCGGCTACGTGGACCAGCAGACGGGCGGGCACATCGCGGAGCAGAGGACGTACCCCAACTTCGAGGCGGCGCGGCCGTGGTGGCACCAGATGCCGTCGGCGGTGCAGGTCAGCGCGGCGTCCAACATCGCCTTCGTGGGTGGGTCGTACACGCAGCTCGGCGGCGGCGGCGTGGGGCTGGGCAACGACGCCAACGCGCACCTGACCGGGGTCGGGCTCGGGGCGCAGAACGTGTCGGTGGTGGAGGGCTACTTTGCGCAGGTCATGGGCAACAGCGTGACGGCGGGCGGGGTGCGGGCCGACGCGCACCACCCGTCCGACGCCGGGGCCATGACCAACTCGCGCATCACCATCGCCGACAACATCTTCCGCAACGTGTCGGCGCTGTACAGCAGCACGGTGCCCATCTTCGTGTCGTACGTGCGCGACTCGGCCGTGCGCCACAACGACGTCTTCCAGGCGCCCTACTCGGCCATCTGCCACGGCTACGGCTGGGGCAGCAACGACGCGGGCGGGTCGCCCGAGTACGTGCGGCGCGGGCTCTACAACTACCAGCCGCTGTACAACACGCCCACCGTGTCGCAGAACAACCGCATCGAGGCCAACATGCTGCACCAGTACGGCCTCTCGCACACGGACCTGGGCGCGCTCTACACGCTCAGCAAGAGCCCCGGCTCGTCCGTCGACGAGAACTACGCCTACGACTCGACCGGCTTCGGCGTCTACAACGACGAGGGCAGCAACAGCTATGCCGTGCGCCGCAACGTGCTGCTGTCCACCGGCATCTGGCGCGCCACCAACGGCGCCAACACGGGCAACAACTCCTTCTCGGATAACTGGGGCCGCGTCGGCGGCGTCGGCGGCTCCGACCGCAGCGCCTCGTCGGTCCAGCAGACCTCGGCCGTCGGCCAGCGCGTCGCCTACCGCGCCGGCGTGCGCCCGTCCAAGCGCGCCGGCCGGCCCGTGTCCAACGACCCGGGCCTGGCCGACGGCTACCTGGGCGTGTCGTGCTCGGGAAGCGGCGACGTGACGCTGACGCTGTGGAACTTTGACGACAGCCCCTTCACGGGCGTGACGCTGACGGTGCGCACCAACAACAACGCCCAGGTCTCGCCCGCCGCGGGGGCGCCGACGTCGGTGGGCGCCGACACGTGGGCGCAGGCGCGGTTCCGCGTAAACAGCGGCGGGTGCGGCGCCGTGGCGGGCGCGTCGGCGACCTACACCAACTCGCGCACGGGGGCGCGGGCCACGCGCAACGGCGTCAACGCGGCTCCCCCGTCGGGACAGCCGCCGGCGCCGGGGACAGGAGGGGCGGGCGGCATCAGCTAGGGCGGAGCGCGGGGAGGGGGTGAGTGGCGACGGATATGGTCCAAGTGGGCTGTGGAGATGCCCCTGGTTGGAAGTGTGTGATTGTGCCGGTCTAGAAGCTTTGTGGTGCCAATATGAGCAGCGGATGCATGCAAGCGATCGAGGGCCCGCAGCCCGCCTCCTGTCTTTGACCGCCTCGCCTGGGCCGGGAAGGCAGCATCGTGCTGTCTCCCGTGGATGGATGATGTCTGAACCAAGGACCACTGTGCAGTGATTCGCGGAAAGTACAAAAATAAAAGGTAAAAAGAAAAACAGAAATTGAAACAAACGCATATTGCCTAGCAGAGTCTCTGGGCATATCCAAAGCCTCGGTTTTTTTTTTCTTTCCTTCCCTTTTGTTTTTGTCTGTTCTCGGCCGAGTGCCGACAGTTGACAAACAGGGGCTTGCCGAGGCAATCTCCGTCTTTTGTGGAGGAACCGCACTCGCCCCCGCAATCGCGCGCCACCCCCGACAGCCCAGCACCCGGCACATGGAGATTCGCAAACTGTGGGCTGCCGGTCCCCGTTGCCAAGGAACGATGCCAGGGGCGGGGCGGGGGAAAGGGCCGCCATCGAGTATAAAGTGGCCGAGGCTGGGACACAGCCCTTTGGGCTCTGCCCGCAGCATCACCACCGCCACCACCACCACCGAGCCCACCCACCGGCCACGATGCAGCTCCGGACCTTTGAGGCGCTCGCCGCCGTCTGCGCCCTCGCCCAGCAGTGCTTCGCGCAGCCCCTGGACGGCAGCGGCGGCAGGACCACGGCGGCCGTCGAGACCAGGAACGGCGTCGTCAACGGCTTCACCGACGCCGCCGCCGCGCCCGGCGTCGCCCAGTTCCTCGGCATCCCCTTCGCCGAGGCCCCCGTCGGCGACCGCAGGTGGCTGCCCGCCCTGGCCAAGGGGCCCTTTGCGGCGCCCCTCGACGCCTCCAGGCAGGGGCCCAGCTGCCCCCAGACCCACCCGCCCAGGCCCGGCATCTGGCAGTCCGAGTTCCTGATCCGGCCCGGCAGCACGGGCGAGGACTGCCTGCGCCTCAACGTGTGGGCGCCCGTCGGCGCGCTCGACAAGCAGCAGCAGCCGCTCCCCGTCGTCGTCTGGATCCACGGCGGCGGCTTCATCGAGGGCGGCGGCGACATTGCCTACCAGATCCCCACCAAGTGGGTGCAGAGGAGCCAGAGGCACATTGTCGTGGGCATCAAGTAGGCCGGCCCCCCCCAACACCCCCTTTGCGTCTCCTTTCTCCCCCAGCCACTGCCGCTGCTGCTGGCCGCTAACTTTTTGCCTCCCCCTCCCAGCTACCGCCTCGGCCTCTTCGGCTTCCGCAACGCCGCCGGCCTCGAACCCAAGGCGCAGAACCTCGGCATCCTGGACCAGCGCCTCGCGCTCGAGTGGGTGCGCGACAACATCGCCCGCTTCGGCGGCGACCCGGCCCGCATCGTGCTGTGGGGCCAGAGCGCCGGCGCCGCCTCGGTCTCGTACCACCAGTACGCCTACGCCGACGACCCCATCGCCGCCGCCTTCATCAAGAACTCGGGCTCGGCCTTTTTGGGCCGCGGGACACCGGACCTGAGCCGCTCGGCCTTCTCGGCCCTGGCCGCCGGCTTCGGCTGCCCCAAGGATGACGAGCTGGCCTGCCTGCGCAAGGTCCCTTTTGCCGAGCTCGTCGACTACCGCAACAAGGCCAACCTCGCCTTCCCCGTCGTCGTCGACGAGAGCACCATCTTCTCCGACTACGCCGAGCGCACGCTGAGCGGCAAGGTCGCCCGCGGTGTAAGTCCCCCTGCTCCTCTTCTCCCTCCTCTCTCCCCTCCTCTCTCCAGCCCTTTCTTTTTCTTCTTCTTCTTTTTTTCGCACACGCATCTCTCTAACAAAC
>PYSQ01000406.1:0-23264 GCA_003049435.1 Nakataea oryzae
CGGCAGGGCCGGGCGGGGAGGAGGAGGAGTCGTCGGATTGTGATCGTGGCGCGGCGTGCGGCCAGGCAGGAGGCGGCGAGCGTGGGAGCCGGGGAGAGCTGAAGCCGCTCCTCACGGGGGTCGCGGGCTGGCTGGGGCTGTGGCGGAAGGGATCCAGTATCTGGGCATAGAGAGCCAGGAACCCGGCAACGGACATGTAGTCGCCTCGCTCGGCCTTGGCGGTCCACGACGTGCGGCCGGCAGATCCGGCGGCGCCCCTGGGAACGACGCGACAAGGCGGCACATTAGCTTTGCAGAAGCAGGGGCGCCGGGCGGGCCGGGGATGTCATGTCCACCCAGCTCTAGAACAGTCAACACTGCCAACACTGCCACCATAGCCAGCACGGCCAGCACGGCCCGCACGCAGCGCATACCTAAAGTTGAAGGTGGCGACCAGGAAGCCGGCCTTCAGCAGCGTCGTGGCGACCAGGCCGACAATGGCGTCATCGTAGCTGCCGCCCAGGGGTGCGTAGGGATGGGCGACAATGGCGGCGTCGTGCCTCCAGGGAGGGGCCTTGGGCGACGGCGAGAGGCTCCAGGGGTGGTAGACGCGGCACTTGAGCACGGTGCCGTCGTGCAGGCTCGGGAGGGTGAACGTCAGCGTCGGCTCGGGTAGCATTTTGGGGCGGCGGCGGCCGGCTGCGTGACGGCTGCGTGCGGCAAGCAACGGTGTGCGTCCCCCAGCGTGTGCCACGCTTGGAGCTGGAGCTCGGGGGGAAATTGTCTGCGGCGGGGGTGCTGCTCCACCGGAATGACACGAGGACAAGCAGCCCTGCGGTATTTGCTCGCCGGTCCCACCTTGCCATTGAGCTGCGGCTGTGGGTGCGGGTGCGAGTGCGGGTGGTGGTGTCAGTGGCAGCATGTGTGGTGAATTTCAGCGATTGGATTTGACTGCTGCTGTTGCTGCCGTGTTTTCCTTGATCGGGAACCTCTGTGCTCTGCGACGATCTGGCACAATGGCAATCTCTTGCAAACTTGGACGCTTGACGACACCGCGCCGAAAATAAGCAAGCTTTGGGCACATAGCCCCCCCAGCTCTCTCGCGCTCTTGGGCGCCACATGGCGTCAGCGCTTCAAAGCCTGAGCCTATGCCGCCGGGTCATCCCTCCAACAATCGCGCCGTCCCGGCTGGGCTGATGGCGGCGGCTGTGCTGTGCCTGGTGCGCGGAAGAACCAGCAGCAAAAGTACAAGAGGCTCGGGCTCTCCACTTCTGTCAGAATACGCAATTGGCGGGCCATCCCCAGGCCGGACTTGGGCGGGATTGAGGTCGCGCTTCACTGGCCAATCCATGAGACGGAGCCAAGTAGCTTCGCCGTTTGATGGAGGGTCGTACGACAGCGGCACTTTCACCTCCCAAGATCAGGTCGCACCCACCCGTCTGTTCACTGCGCCGCCATCCAGCTGGCTGAAACTTGGGACCTTCGCGGGTTTGTCGCTGTCGCAAAGGTGGACAAGCCCGAGTACATTACTCGCCATCTTGACACGCTTGTCTCTTTGGCGTAGATACGTAGGACTTTTGGCCGATGCCCTGGCGGCCTCGAGATTAGACCCAGACTTAACCTAGACCCTGGCGCCCTGGCCGGACCGATTCCGACGCGCAGCCTCGACAGCACTCGGGAGTCTGGCGTCATGCCGCAGTAACGCTGGCGCATGCCGGCATCGGAGCGTCTGGAAGCAAACACCCCAGAACCTGGTTAGCGCCGAGAAATGACGGGCTCCATCGAGGCCTGAGAATATGCAACTAAAAGGGTGGATGGCTGACCCACGCAGGATCTTATCTGATCATCAGATAAATTGTGGCTTCCACCTTATCAATCTCGCGCTGCGTATGCCACCCGACCCCGCTTCGTCTGCATCTCCCATTGGAAACGTCTCTATCTTAGCCTACTTCCTCCTTCCCTCTCGTATGCATTTGTGGGCCCACGCGGCATTTCTGGTTCAGTTGCAATGGAACCAAGAAATCGGGAGGTGGGGGGCAGCCTAGCTTCCTTTTTTCCCTTCCTCCCTCCATGCGCCTCCTACCCTGGGTGACCAGCCATAATGGCATGGCCAAGCTTCCCGAGCGAGAAGAGCCCCTGCTTTCATCTGGATGAATATTGCAACCCCTGGTATGCATGACACAGTGCTGCAGCCGTGCCTGCTTGCCACCATGAGGCAGCCCCTCTCGATTTCCCGTCGAATGGGAACAAGCGACTTCTGCTTCGCAAAGCACTACCAGATTTCGGCATTTTGTGAAAGACCGACTCCTCAATACCGTGACTTCTCTCAAGACAGCCGTTACCCTTCACTCCAGAACAGGACCCAGACCACCAAGCGTCATGGCTCAGCCACAGCACATAATACCAGTCGACGACACCTTCACACGGAGGGAAAAGCTCTCTCTCCTTCATGGCCCTGTCGACCCTCCACTTGTCGACTTCACACTCGGAGAGCTGCTGGACCTCCAGTGCCAACATCATGGCACCGAGGAGTGCATCGTCATCCCGTGGACCGGCGCGAGGTGGACTTACAATGAGCTGAACCAGCAAAGCTGCCTCATCGCTCGGGCTCTGCTGTCCATGGGCATCGGCATGGGAGACCGCGTTGGGATAATGGCCGGTAACTGCGAGCAGTACGCCGCAATATTCTTCGCAGTCGCCCGTATTGGTGGTGTGCTTGTCATTCTCAACAACACGTACACGGCTAGCGAGGCACAATACGCCCTGAAGTTTGCCGGTTAGTTCTGAATCTCTCTGACTGCATGCCGAGAGGGAATATGCGGGTGATGACAGCCAGCTAACTGGTAATCTAGAGTGCAAGGTTTTCTTCACCACGCAGCGAATTGGACGTCTGACCAACGAACCGCTTCTCTCGGAACTCGCCGTCCAGACTGATGCGCCAACTGTTGTGATTATACGCGGAGACTCGGGCCGATTCCTTGCGTACAAAGACATCCTCCACAGTGGCATCAGGTTCAGTTCCCGGAAACTCCAGGAGGCCCAGACGAAGGTGCTACCATACAACGTCTGCAATCTCCAATTCACAAGCGGCACCACGGGCAGGCCCAAGGCTGCTATGCTAACGCACCAGTAAGTACCGCAATCGCCACCAAGACCCGGTTCTCGCAGAGACTGATGCCGAGCAATCATCAAACAGCAATCTCGTCAACAACGCCCGTTTTATCGGGGATAGAATGCAGCTTGGCCCCTCCGACGTCCTCTGCTGCCCTCCGCCCATGTTCCACTGCTTCGGGCTCGTCCTCGGGATGCTGGCGACGGTCACCCACGGAGGAAAGATTGTGTACCCGGCCGAGGTCTTTGATGCAGAGGCGACACTGCGCGCCGTTCGCGAGGAGCGATGCACGGCACTGCACGGCGTTCCTGCAATGTTCGACTCCCTGCTGGCGCTGCCCGGGGCGGCCGACCTTCGAGCCTCGGACTTGGTCCTGCGGACGGGGATCGTGGCGGGGGCGCCAGTGCCGAGGCACCTGATGGAGCAAATGGTGTCGCGGCTGGGCATGTCGGAGTTCACGTCCAGCTACGGCCTGACCGAGGCGTCACCGACCTGCTTCAACGCCTTCACCGACGACGCCGTGTCGACGCGCCTGGCGACGGTCGGCACGCTCATGCCGCACGCGCGCGCCAAGATCGTCGACCGCGACGGCCAGATCGTGCCCGTCGGCCAGAAGGGCGAGCTGTGCATCGCGGGATACCAGCTCCAGGCGGGCTACTGGAACAACTCGGAGAAGACGGCCGAGGTGATGCGGCGGGACGAGGACGGTGTCCTGTGGCTGCACACGGGGGACGAGGCCGTGTTTGACGAGCGGGGGTACTGCGCCATCACGGGCCGGTTCAAGGACATCATCATCCGCGGCGGCGAGAACATCTACCCGCTCGAGATTGAGGAGCGCCTCGCCACCCACCCGGCCATCGCGTCCGCCGTGGTGGTCGGGCTCAAGAATGCACGCTACGGCGAGGTCGTCGGCGCCTTCCTGGGCGCCGCCGAGGAGCGCGGCGGCGCCGGTGCCAAACGTCTGCCGGACGACGGCGAGGTGCGCGAGTGGGTCAGGGCCAAGCTGGGGAGCCACAAGGCCCCTACGCACATTTTCTGGCTTGGGGTGGACGGAGTTCCCCGCGATGTGCCCCTGACGGGGAGTGGGAAGGTGCGCAAGTTTGAGATGGCGGTCCTGGGAAACAACCTTCTCGAGAAGTCTGCCACCGCCAAGCTTTAGTCGACGCTACCCTGGTGTTTCTCTCGTTTTTGCTATTAGACGTGCTTTCCTCGGTACTCTCTTCGTACCAAAAGTTCTAGACTAGAAAATTAATAGGCCCATAAAATGCTGTGTTCGTCCGCCTCTGCACAGCCGATATCTAGCGAAGCCGCATGATAGCTTCTCGGACAATTTACTTTTGGTGCTTGCGGCGAAAGCTCCCTTTCGCCCACAACTGCCGAGGCTTTGAACCCGAGGGGTGCATTTTTCACGGGCTGAAGTCGGGTCTGTGGGACGATGTGTGGATGATGTGTGGATGCGTAGCCAGGGGCCGGTTCAGGACGAAATTAAGTCGGAGTCATCGAGTCTCCTCCTATGGAACCCCATTCGCACCAATGGGGCAGTTTCTGAAGCCGCCTGTGTTCTGAAAACAAGAGCGATCAAAAACCCATTGTCCATCACTATAGATGATCTGTGGCCGCTGCCACATGGGATCGAAGTAGATGCGATGGCTGGGAGCAGAGATCAGGAACCACACAAAAAAATAAGAAGAAAAAAAAAACGCAAGGGAGGGATGGCTGGCGTGACGCTGCCACGCACATGCGATGGAACTCGAATGGTGGACGCCGCCAAGAGTCGCGTCGAGACCCACCCGGAATTATCAGATCTTCCCAAAAGCGTTTAAGTAAAGTTATCAGATCCGGCCGATGCGAGCGAGAGCCCACCCACCACACGCTCCTGTTTACCCCTGATTGGCCCCCGCCGCCCAAGGAGAAAAACCTCGGCCGATTCTTGGGCCAGCAGAGCTATGCCAGCCCCTCCCTCCACCACCTTCCCAACATGTACCAAGTGCCATGCATGCTGGCACCACCAGCCCGCTGCGGTCCATGTTGCACTCGCAACCCCGAGGCGACCCTCCCAGTCCCAGTCCCAGGCCGGCTTTCACACATCCCATCCATGTTTGCCCGTTGAAAAATTTCTCGCGTGGAGCCCACCCCGTCCGTGTCCCGCATATTGCGCGAGGTGTGCTGGTCTCCCTTTTTCCCAATCTGGCTCCGCTCCTCCGCCCGGCGGCTGATCGATGGCCCGAAAGTACCACCCATTGGAAGCAGCCCTGGCGAAATATCCATCTATCCGTTCAGCTCGGCGGCACTGTGCCATGACCCCGACGGCTAGAGCTACTCCCCAAGGTGGTAGCCAGCAAGGTAGCGGGCTGCTTTTGCCAAGTGCTAAAAAGCCGCCGCATTGGGTTGCTCCGTAAAGCAGGCGGCAGCCATATACTCTTTCTGCGTTTTCTCCCGAGACGCTCCTTCTCATATGCATAGCTCTCTCCACACCCTCCGGATACACTGTCGTCTCGAACCAGAGGTTCTTTCCACAATGACAGCAACATCCCTCTCACAGCTCTCGCCGAGCGAGACCATCGTCAAGCTCCCATATCCATATCACACCCCCTATGTCGTGGTCAAGTCAGATCGCACGCATGGCGGCCGCCCGCTGTACAGGCTGCAGGTTGCGGACAGCGTTCCCAAGGGTCTTGCTGCCGACCGGGACTCCCACCCGCCCCTGCACAGTGACTCTCTCTTCTTCACAGACCCAGAGGATCTCAAGACGTCGGAGCGTCCGCACGAGTCCAACAACACGCCCTGGGGGCGTGCGAGGCGCTCGCCGGCCGTAGTGGCTGTTTGGGACTCGAAAAAGGCACCCTTGCCCACGGTCGCGCAGCTTTGGCTGCTCGCCTACCTTGTCTACACCGTCCGGCCGGCCGAGGAGGCCTTCCGCCTGACCCTCAATGGCGGCAGCGGCGGCGAGGCAGGCGCCGCTGCGCTGGCAAGCCGCCTGCGCGACCTGATGCTCGCCATTGACCACCCCAAGCGCGACGAGACCAAGTCATCGCCTTCAACGCCAGCCACCGACGCCACCACGGCCGCCGCGCCGGAACTGCTCGTCCTCCGCTCCGCGTTCTGGCAAGGGGCCGCGTCCCCCTTCGGGCCGCGCCCCGTGTGGGCGCCCGACGAGGCCGGCGTGTCGGCGCACCCGGCGGCGCCGCTCGACTACCGGCTGACGGACGAGCCGGGCGCGGCGCTGTGCTGGCACCCGCGGCGGCCGGCCAAGCCGCGCCCGGGCAGCGTCGTCTACAGCCGGTACGTGCCGCACCTGCGCGAGACCTTCAGCATGGTGGCGCTCGACTACCGCGACGAGGCGCACCTGGGCCTGTTCCACGCCTGGCAGAACGACCCGCGCGTCAGCCAGGGGTGGAACGAGACGGGCACGCTCGAGCAGCACCGCGAGTACCTCCGGCGGGCGCACGAGGACCCGCACCAGGTCACGGTCCTGGCCGCGTTTGAGGGCGTGTTTTTTGCCTACTTTGAGATTTACTGGGGCAAGGTTGGTTGATCCCTTGCTGCATACCACATCTCTGCGGCTCAGCAAGGCACTTACACTTCTTTTGCTTGAAAAAAAACAGGAAGATCGCTTGGGCGCGTACTACTCGGCCGGCGACTTTGACCGCGGCCGGCACTCGCTCGTGGGCGACGTGCGCTTCCGTGGCCCGCACCGCGTCTCGGCGTGGTGGTCGAGCCTGATGCACTACATGTTCCTCGACGAGCCGCGGACGATGAACCTGGTTGGCGAGCCAAAGTACACAAACAGCACCGTGCTGGGCTACGACTTCGTCCACGGCTTTGGCGTCGACAAGTTTGTCGACCTGCCCCACAAGCGCAGTGGCCTGATGCGCTGCTCGCGCGAGCGCTTCTTCCAGCTGTGCCCCCTGGCCGAGAATGAGAAGGTCGTGGGCGGGACTGGTGTTGGTCTCGTTCCAAAGTTGTAATTAATAGTGTGATGTGCCTTGCCCAAGGCCTTTTGTAGTAGGCTGTCTTAAAAAAAAATCCATCTTCTTTTGCACTGCATGTCATAGGCGGCCCTGCTGGGCGTACGTGTTGATTTCACGGCAACCCCCAGCATGGCCCACAGTCTTTTCTCGACGCTTGGTCTTTCGAGGGTTCTGCGTTTTCAAGTTTCCCCTGTGCCTTTGCGCTCGTTGCTCCTCAAAGCCGCCCTTCAGCGACTCCCGGCCAACGCCGGCTCGTCGAATCCACTGTAGCCCCACCGAGCCCGCTATCAGATGGCGCTAAGATGGGACGATGCCACCTAACGGATCTGATAAGCTTTCTTGGAAGTGCTGGCCCATGGCATTGGCCTCGCGCCAACGTCCCTACGCCCCTCCTGAGCCCCTCATGTCTCGACCATGCTTCTTCCTTCCGACAGCTGCCCACACAGCCGAGGACCCCTGTACCCGACGTTCCTACCGTCTACGGCAGCAGGTCCCGCCAGCATTCTCTCCCCAGGGCGATATCGGCCAAGGGCTTCCATGTGAAAACCAACTCACTTCTCTGGGCACCAAGAAGCCCAGGCCTGTCTGTGGATCCGCAGATCGTATTGCGCATCCACCCGCGGTGTTAGCATGCCGAGGACATGCCAGCTTATTACACATCCTGCCGAACTGTGCGCCATTATTCATATAGCGGGTGTGCAGGTTCTCCTTGTTCCGTTCAGGGCGCGAGCAGTATGTAGTTCCGAGACCCCATGGCTCCCCGAGAGTTCCGCTGGCCTCCCTCCACTCGCTTTATCACTGGACCCCTCCCTCGACCTCCGACGTGAGAATCACCTACCGCCATCACAAAGCCCACTTGTTGCTTCAATAGCCGCTCCCACACACAGCACCACTGGCGAGAACTCCAAGGGAAATACACAATTCCATCCCGGCCTTTGGTAGAAAACGGCTCGAGATACTTCAACCACCCCCGCCATGACAGTACACGCGAGGAGGGCCGAGGGTCCCTTCAAGGTCCTCATCATCGGCGGCTGCTACGCCGGCATATCGGCGTGCCTGAACCTGCTCGACCTTTGCTCCGGACGGGAGCCACGATGCGGCAAGCGCGTGGACGACTCGCCCGCTTCGCAGGTACCGATTGAGACCGAGGTGACCATCGTTGACGAAAGGGACGGCTACTGTTAGTCACCCTCGAGGGCGTGGCGGGGCACCTAAACAATCACCTCGGCGCCGCCTTGCTGACCCAGACCTAAACCCCGTGTCGGCACATGCAGTCCACCTCATCGGCTCTCCATTAGCGCTTGCATCCAACGAGTATGCCGAGAAAGCGTGGGTCAAGTACGACGACATCCCCGCGCTGCAGCGGCCCAACATCCGCATCATCCAGGGGAGCGCCAAGCGCGTCGACGCCGGGTCCAAGACGGCCGTCGTCGTCGCGGCGGGCACCACGGACGAGCAGGAGCTCGGGTACGACTTCCTCGTCGCGGCCAGCGGCCTGCGCCGGGTGTGGCCCGTGGTGCCGCAGTCGCTCCGGCGCAAGCAGTACCTGTTCGAGGCGGGCGACCACGTCGACGCCGTGTCGCGCGCGGCGCACGGCGTGCTCGTGGTGGGCGGGGGCGCCGTCGGCGTCGAGATGGCGGCCGAGCTCAAGCTGGCGCGGCCGGGGACCAGGGTCACGCTCGCGCACTCGCGCGGCCGCCTGCTCTCGTCCGAGGCCGGGCTCCCGGACGAGGCCAAGGACGCGGCGCTGGGCTTGCTGCGCGAGGCCGGCGTCGAGGTGCTCATGGGCCACAGGCTGCTGGGGCGGGCCGAGGTGGCGGCGCCCGGCGGCGCGAGGGCGGTGGAGGCGAGCTTCGACAACGGGCACAGGCTGCTGGCCGACGTGGTCGTCATGGCCATCTCCAAGAGCGTGCCGTCGACGACGTTCCTGCCCGCCGCGGCGCTCGATGACGAGGGCTACGTCAAGATCCAGCCAAAGTAAGGCATCACAAGCCCGGGTTCATAAGCGTGCCGTTGACGGTTTTCGGTTCCTCTTCTCTAACAACGTGTAGCATGAGCTTCCCTCCAGAAACGCCCAACGCCACCAACCACTTCGCGGCCGGCGATCTCTGTGCCTGGTCCGGCATCAAGCGTTGCGGCGGGGCCATGCACATGGGCTTCTGCGCCGCCACAAACATCCACCAGATCATGCTCCAGCAGACGACGGACCACGTCCCCAAGTTCATCGAGCTGGCCGAGTTCCCGCCCATGATCGGCCTGGCGGTCGGCAAAAAGGCCATGAGCTACGGGCCGGAGGTCGGGACAAGCTCCGGCGAGGACGTGATGGAAATGTTCTTTGGTGATGATCTCGGGTTCAGCAGTGAGTGTATCCGTTGCTCCGGTCCGGTTTCGCCACTACGGCCATGTGCTCACTGACCTTTTGATAGTCTGCTGGAACTATTTGAGGTTGGGTGGGGAGAAATAGACGATATACTGCCGCACCCACTGCGTTGGTTCTTGGCCGTCAACATGTCGTGGGAGCCACGTCGGAGAGAAGGTCCACGGAATGGCAACTGTTTTTTCTTGAAAATTATAGAATGGCTGGTCTATCCAGCAGCTAGTTTTCTGCCGCACAACGCGGGATTGTCAAGGTCAAATACATGCCGCCATGCCCCCATCACAACAACACGTGCAAGGCATCCACGCCAGATCCGAAGCTGCCCTTCCACCCCCCCTTGCCCTGCTGAGGCTGATGGTGCACCCACCTCGCCACCAAACATACCTTGCGGCGCCCAGCCAGGCTTCCCCTTTTCTGCGGCGCGGAAGGCGTTTAGAGAATCGGCCCTTTTGTGATTGATGACCACGACCATGCCGTCGCCGCAATGCATGCCGACCGAGCAGTACATCAAGCATGGGCTCCGTCGAGTTGACAGTCACCCTGAAGACCTCGGCCTGCTCTCACGAGTTGCCGGTGTTGGCCGCTGGCGTCCCCCTCCCCATCGACCCGCCGCCTGTGGGTCACACAAGCACCCGCCGCCCATGCAGCGGCGCAACCCCCGGAAAAGCTTGCCACCACTGACCGTGCCGGGCCTCCCCTCGAAGACGCCCGAGGCGAAGGCGCCGTCCCGCCTCGGCGCCGGCCGGCAGGGGCGGCCGGAGGCCTCCGTCTCTTGCTTGGTATTACTGCGGTTGTTTGTTTGCCTCCGTTATCAAAGCCTCGAGTAGTGATGCCGTCAACGCAAAACTCTCAAAATCATTCCGCTGATCCGTGTATACAGCTCTATATAACCCTGCTTTTGCTCCTACTGGCCGACAGCTATGATCCAAAGCGAGCGCAGTCGTAAAAGCTTGAACAAATCCAGGGTCCATCTACGAGATCCAGACGAGCCCGGCCAGACAGGGTTGCCTAATGACGAACTATAATACTCTCACTTTGTTGATACCGCCATCAGAAGTTGCTTCCCGCGCCAGGACGAAATCGCCATGTTTGCCCATCCCAGCACATGCGTAGCACTCACCTATACCACCAGACTATGCAATACGTCTTGAAGCCGTTTGAGCCCACTACAGAACCACAAAGATAGCTGGACGCGAGCCGGATGGCTCTGTGGCCCAAGACTGCGTCTTATAGCGCTACAGCCTATACGAGCTGCAGGCGGTTGATTGGTGTTCCTTGACCGTGAGACCGTCTGCGTCTCCAGCTCGGAGCGCGGGTTCGTGCAGCAGGCGCATGGAACCATCACCGTACCCAGAGCCCAAGCTTGTGCTCGTTTTGTGTCATGAAGCCTCGTGCCGCACGCTTTCGGCGAGGGCGCACAAGAAGAACGGTGACATGCAGTCCAACGCCACCCGATCTGCCGGTAAGCGAACACAAAAGAAACAACGGCGGTCAGGGAAATGGATCACGGGGCAAAAAAAAAAAAAGAAATGCCTGGATTTACGGCGAGGCGTGTCCGGCGTGGTGCTGCGGGCCGGGGATGTGTAATATGTGCGTTCCCGTCGTCAGAATGAAACGAGACAGTTTCGAGCGGATCGGGGCGGCATGAACACAGGTGCGCCGGCATGGGCCCGGGACAGACTGATAGTCGGTCCCTGCTCTCAGCAGCCAGATCGCCGATGCGCCGCGTCATTTCTGAGGGCGTCGGCACACACTGCACGAGGCCACCACAGGCTCGGATTGCACAGTCTAGGCTAGAGGGCTTCTGGTTCGGGGATGGACGGTCCCGGGCAGGTGAGGGAGATGGGCCGGACCAGCGAACGGGTCCGGCCGCTGGCAGGAGGAACTGGGGTCGGACGAGGCCCATTGGTGGTGTCTCTTGGCGGCGTGGCAGCAGATTTTCTTTTTCCTTTTCTCTGGGAGGGTGGCAGAGACAGACAAGAGAGGCATGGGCTGCAGAGCACGTCTCGCCATTAGCATAAGCCACGGACGGGGTTGGGTTGGTGGCGTCGCTTCTCTTATCTCGACGCCTGAGGGCGCGGACGGCGGACGAACCCACAAGTGATTTTGTTCCGTGGGGAGAGGGGGCCCAGCTGGACCGAGCGTATCTGGACAACCAAATATTTTTTTTGACGCTGGACCCACGCTTCCCCAGGCAAACCCTGCGGGCCTTGTTTGTGGTTGGCGTGCCCCCATTCGTTTCCATCACCAGCCGCGCAGAGCAGAGCATCAAGCCGCAAGAAAACGAACGCGCGCACTCGTCCAGGCGGCACCGCAGCATTTTCGGCGCAGAGCACGGGGAGCGATGGACCCAAGCCAAGCGCCTCGAGCTTCCCGGCTTCGGGGCGCGCGCCCAGCCCCTCCACCGCCCGCGGCAGGCACCCCACACGGGGCGGGCAGGGGGATGTGATTTTCCAGGGCCCGCGGTTTGTGTTATCAGTGGCGACCGCCGCGGCCTCGTCGGGCATGCTGATTGGGCCTGGGCCCTTGGGCCGCGCGCGCGACGATGCCAGCGAGGGCGTCAGCCAGAGAATACCACCTCGCCGCCCGTCCCCTCCCCCCAGTCTCTACTGACTGGCCCAGCAACCTGTCGCATGCAGCTAGGAAAATGCAATGTGAGACCCCCTCTCAGTCGTCGCGGGCCAAGGCCGGGTTGCAGGTTGGCAGCTGTCCACCCCGCGGCCTTGAGGGGGTGGGCGCGCGCAGGACGATTGCCGTCTGACCGAGCTGTTGCCGTGACTCGAGTAAGTCTCGATCTCTGCGGGCCAGGTCGGACGCGGCCACAGATTTTATTTTTTTTTTCCTTTCTTTTTTTGTTTTTATTTTTTTTTTTATTCTCTCTCTCCTTCTTCTTCTTCTTTTCCATTTTTTTTCTCGCCTTCCTGCGGGCCCAACAGGGCCAGGCCCATCTTTTATGCTGGGACCGAGCTGCCGATTCTGACCTCGATGCTGCCCTGGGAAGCCAGTGCTACCTCTGCATGGCACCGTGGTTCCCCATTTCCGGGCAGCGCTACCTCATGCGAATAATACAACGGCCCAGCTAGCGTGAGAAGAACTGCTCGATCCGGCAACCCCGAGACACTTACTTATCTTGGTATACTCACCTCCCCACACAATCCTTTGATCATTGCCTTGTCAAATCGGTCCAGATAGCCGCCTTGCATTTGATTGCCCACCTTGAGAGGCGACCCGTATCCTTGCCCCTGGAATAATTTTTTTTCTTGTTGCTACAAAAAGGGTCTGCCCACCCTCCCGTTGCCACATGATGGCGCACCCGCTGCCCCCCTCCCCCCCCTCCCCCAACCATCCCAGGGGCGACAGTGAGTGCGCCTCGATGCTCGCCGCGGTCAACACTGCTGCTGTCCTTTGCCGTGTTTCCCTGTCCCAGTGACCTTTGCGCCCTGCCCTCTCGCTGGGAGCCGGTCCGGCAGTCTTTCCTCCGCGCCCCGAGATCGAGTCGCGTGTCCGAGTACCCCCCGTCGCCGAAAAGAGCTCCACCGAACGCCGCGCACCATCCGTCGCCATGGCGTGGGCTCATCGCGCCAACGAGGCCGTCGCCAAGTCGGCAGTGGGGAGGTGGTTCAAGCTCGATGGCTCCGGCCACCCAAAGGAGCGCAAGGGCTCCTACTTCTTCACCGAGATCCGCGCCGGCCTTGCCACCTTCTTCGCCATGGCCTAGTGAGTCTATTCCTCTGCGCCCGTCGTGCATGGGTGCATGGGAGACGGACCTTGGAGAGGGCACGTTTGCTGATGCCAGCTACCCCCGCCTCCTTCAGCATCATTGCCGTGAATGCGTCCATCGTGAGCGACTCCGGAGGCACCTGCGTCTGCAACAGCACCCCTTCGGATCCCATCTGCGTGAACAACCAGGAGTATGCGCTCTGCAAGGTATGTCCTGTCGGAGGGAGGCTCGGGTTGCATAGGGGCAGTGCAAGGGCGGCCCCTGCTTGCCCGTTGCGCCCCCTTGACCCTTGGAAAGGACGTCGAGCGCTGACCAGCAGCGGTCGGTCCGCCGGAACAGAACGAGATCAAGCGTGACATCATCACGGCCACGGCCGCCATCTCGGCCCTGGGAACCTTCTTCATGGGTCTGCTCGCCAACCTCCCCGTCGGCATCGCCCCCGGCATGGGGCTCAACGCCTACTTCGCCTTCACCGTGGTCGGCTTCCACGGCACCGGCCCGGTGCCCTACAAGGTCGCCGTGACCGCCATCTTCGTCGAGGGCTTCATCTTCTTCGCGCTCGCCCTCCTGGGAATGCGCCAGTGGCTGGCCCGCGCCATCCCCCGCTCCATCAAGCTCGCCACCAGCGTCGGCATCGGCCTCTTCCTGACCCTCATCGGGCTGACCTACAGCGAGGGCATCGGCCTCGTTGTCGGCGCCGTCTCCACGCCCCTTGAGCTCGCGGGCTGCAAGCAGAGCGACCGCAAGGTCGCCCCCAACGGCGACCTTCTCGGCTGCCCAGACTACGCCAAGATGCGCAACCCGGCCATGTGGATCGGCATCTTCTGTGGCGGAGTCCTCACCACCCTCTTGATGATGTACCGCGTCAAGGGCGCCATCATCGCAGGCATCATTCTCGTGTCCGTCATCTCGTGGCCCCGTGGCACCGACGTCACCTACTTCCCCTACAACCCCGTCGGCGACAACAACTTCGACTTCTTCCGGAGGGTTGTCGACTTTCACCCGATCCAGCGCGTCCTCAACGTCCAGGAGTGGAGCATTTCAGAATACGGCGGCCAGTTCGGGGTAAGCAGCTCTCTCTCTCTCTCTCTCTCTCTCTCTCTCTCTCTCTCTCCCCTTTTTGCTGCCACGTCCTTATGAGCCCTTTATTGACATCTTTGCAGTTGGCCCTCATCACCTTCCTGTACGTGGATATTCTGGACTGCACCGGCACGCTTTATGCCATGGCCAGGCACGCGGACCTGATGGATCCCGTGACCCAGGACTTTGAGGGCTCCACGGTTGCCTACATGGTCGATTCGATCGCCATCTCCATCGGCTCCCTCCTCGGCACGCCGCCAGTCACGGCCTTTGTCGAGTCCGGTGCCGGCATTTCCGAGGGAGGCAAGACCGGTCTCACGGCCATGGTCACGGGCCTGTGCTTCTTCATCTCCATCTTCTTCGCGCCAATCTTCGCCTCCATCCCGCCGTGGGCCACGGGCTGCGTCTTGATCCTGGTCGGCTCCATGATGGTCCGCCACGTCAAGGACATCAACTGGGACTACATGCCCGACGCGGTGCCCGCCTTTGTGACCATGGCCCTGATGCCCTTCACCTACTCGATCGCCGACGGCCTGATCGCGGGTATCTGCCTGTATATCCTCATCAACACGCTCGTCTGGGTCGTCGAGAAGGCCTCTGGCGGCCGCATCGTGCCGGCCAACAAGGACAAGAAGGACCCCTGGACCTGGCGGATCCCCGGCGGCGTGCTGCCCCCTTGGCTGGGGCGCCTCTCCCGGGGCAAGCGCGACTTTTGGCGCGCCGACGACCGCTCGGTCTCCGAGGCCCGGGCCGTCGGCAACGCCGCGTCCACCCCGGGCGGCGGCGTCCCCTTGCAGGAGGAGCACTTTGACACCAAGGGCTCCGCCGAGTCTCCGGAGCGGAGGCCCTCCTCGACCGAGCGCGGCGCTGGGAAGGACCAGGGCGCTGCTGGTGGCGTGGTGGCCCCCGAGGCACAAGAGGAGAAGTGATTTGTTTGTTCTTGAAGGAAACTCCTGGTCAGCCCGAGCATCTGGCCCTGCGGCCCTTGGTCTGGAAAGGATCAAACCTGGTTGCACACATGGAAACGGAGTTTTCTGTGATGCTTTGCCAGGGTGGTTTATTTTGGTCACGAGACCACGGTTTTTTGAATACATCAGCTTTGGATAGTGCATCCATCGGGTGCTTACTCGGGCTTCTATAGATGTTTTTGAATCATCAGATATACATTGCACATGTTGCAGGGAACTCGCCTGCCTTTGCCCCAGTGTTCATCCCATCACATCCCTGAGGTCTATCTAGGCCTAGGTGGTGTTCCAAGCAAGGCCTTGGAACAACTACTGGAAGCTTTATGGATGTCCCCGGAACAGGGGTGTCCATGTTAGGTCACGCCATCCAGACACGGAGCAATATAACCAAAAGTTTGGCGCTCCCAACACCCCAGAGTGCATTGTTAGCCTGGAAAAACAAGAAATCGACAGTGCATGGTCTGGCAGATGCAGAGTCTGTCGCTTGCCCGACTGCAGATGCTAATATCAGTGGACTGGGGCACACAACAGTGTCAGGCTTCTTTTTTGTAGCTAATTATGAAGTCTGTTGCGATTTCTTAGGCCTCCCTCTGGCTCTAGTACCTTTGAGGAAGTGGCAAGCTTCGAAATGGGTTTCAAAGTTCTGTCGAGCCGCTTCTCTCGCCTTCGCCAAGTCGGCATCCACATAGCCGCAGGGGACGGCTATGGAGTGTCCGCATGGGCAGATGTACGGAAGGTCGAGGCCTTGGGCGCGGCTAGACGAGCCGAGCGCGTCGGCGTCCAAAGTCGAGCCGGCGGCCGCGACGCAGCACTTTCTAAAGTGGTGCCTGAAGCTGTCCTTGCGTCCTAGCTGCTTGCCGCAGCGGCACTGGAACTGGCGGCTGAGATGCCTGGGCGATGTGTTGAGATGGCGCAGAACGGACCGGCGATCCTTGAAGTCGGAGCAGGCGAGGAGGCCACACCAGTGGCGCTGTGATTGGTGGACGGAGCTCAAATGGTCCCTACCGTCGAACTGGTCAG
Source organism: Nakataea oryzae (assembly GCA_003049435.1). Lineage (NCBI taxonomy): Eukaryota > Fungi > Ascomycota > Sordariomycetes > Magnaporthales > Magnaporthaceae > Nakataea > Nakataea oryzae. The sequence continues at coordinate 16,226 of PYSQ01000406.1, forward strand.
CCCGGGGGGGGGATGATTCCTCAAAGGAGTTCCAGGACTCACATCAGCTCGGTTGAGGATCCAAGCATCTGCATGCATATTCCACACTGCTTGGATTCCGTGGATGGATGGTTTGAGGATTTCGCATCGTCCGTAGTGGGCAGTAGCGAGGCCAGTGACGGAACCTTGGGAGCATTGCTGACGGGCAGCGGCTCAGAGGGCGCAACGGTGACCAAGGGTGGTGGCTGGAGCGCCGGTGATGGGCCCGAGTTATGGCCGAGGATATCCATTAAAACAAGGTCCATGCCGGGAGTGAGGGTTCCAAAGTAGGATATGTCCATGGAGTTCTGGGGTCCAAAATAATCATGTCGGTCAAGCCATTGGATTTCCTGATGGAAGTTGTTGCTGCTCGGGGTTGGGAGTGGTTGCTGGTCCATCAGCCTGAGATGTAGCATATCCGCCTGAGGGACCATGGCGACGGAAGGAGACGGAGGAAGCATGATGGCGAAAAGGAACCAAACAGCTGGTTGACGACCGAAGTGGATGGAGAACAGAACGCCTGCAGGCAGTGAAGACAGAATAGGAGAGGGGCTGGTGCCAAGGTGAAGCCTCGCACAGCGAGGGGCTATACATATTAAGTACTCTTGGCCCAATGGTCGAGGCCAGTTGCGCCGCAAAGGCAGTTGCGCTTCAAAGGCACTGCTCGCCAGGGCGGCGGGGAGCGTGGAACCAACGAAGCCGCAAGTCGGCCAATGCCGTCATAACTGACTGTTATTTGGCCTCGCGTGGCACGCGGTCGACTCGATTCTAGACCGCCGAGGCTGGCTGTCTTTGTCTTCTTCTTTTTCTTTTTTTTTTTTTTTTTTTTTTTTTTTTTTTTTTTTTTTTTTTTTTTTTTCGTGGCGTCGACCTCAAACGCGCGGTGCCTGTCCCGCTCCCGAGTAGCTCCCCAGGGCGTTTTCGTTGGCTCTGGTTGGGGCTCAAATGCCCCGACAGGGGGGTGTGTCGAGGAGGCAACCGACAGCCACCAACGGGGACTTCGCTTGCAGGCACTGCAGCGCGCGGCGGCGGGCCCAGGGTTGGGTGCCGCTGGACCCCTACTACGTCATCCCGCCGGAAATCAGGGTGCTCTGCAGGCTGCAACGCCTCGGCTGCCAGGCCGCAGGCACCGCTGCGCGGCTTCGGGAGCCGCCTCGCTGTCAGCAGTGACGCCAGAGTCGTACGCTTTGCCGGCGCGGGGTAAGGCGCTGGAGCACATGATTGCTCTTTTGGCGAACCGGCAGCGCATTCCTGGCTGCCTGGGCCATTTTCGAACCGCCACCGTGTGCGGGGTGCGTGTGTTTGGATGCAGAGGCAGTCGGCTCGTTGGGCCCCGGGTTAGGGTCGATCACTGCTTCGTGCCGAGCCAGGTGAGCTACATATGTACATAGGTAGCTATGTACATAACCAAGGCGCAGCAGAGCGGCTAGGCTGCTATCAGGAACCTGCCCATGCGATTATCCCGCGGGGTCTGAAGGTCGCATGCACATGGCACTCTGCGACCGGTACAAGTGTCGTCCCGTCGCGGCACGAAATCTACCTGCCCAGCGTTTCCCTCAATTCTCAGGCCAACACACGGGCGTGGGGGCTCCTACACGTGCACCAGCTGGGCAGCGCCCAAGTGGGCCAGCAACTGTCAGCAGGGCAGTGCAGCGGCCGCCACTAGCGTCCCAGCAGTGCTCACTGCCTGGGCGCTTGACGGTGGCGCCTGATGTTCCGGCTCGGCGCTGGCCACGGCATCCCCCTGTGCAGCGATAACGCATCTCACAGCGTCAATCCAGGTCCGATACACCGACCGACGAACCGAACCCACCCAGCAACACGACACGCCCAAACTCTAAGTTGTCAGATTGATCTGATAAGGATCATACCTACACAGACTGCCAGGTCCTCCCTTGCGCCTCCGTCCTCGCTCGTCTCTTCTTCCACCACAGAGGCCGCAATCCATGGCGACCAGCAACTGAACCCCAACGTACCGACCGTGCCACGATGGAGGGCGCGCAACCGGCAGAATGGCTGTGGCGGTCGCTGCAAGGGCCGATTCAGGCGGCCGTCCTTCACAACCAAACAAACCCGATCCGGGATCCTCGGAACCGCGCCTATGTGGCCGACCTCATCCGCACTCTGCTCGAGGGCCGCCTCATCGTCACCACATACAACATCGCCGTGGTGCTCGTGCTCCTCTTCCTTGCCGCCTCCCACTGGCATCAAAGACGCCGCGACAGGACGACATGGAGGGCACGCATAGCCCGGGTCCGCGCCGAGTGCGCGAGGCCGCAGCCCGCGGATAGCGACGCGTTTTCGTCGTCCAGCAGCACGGTCAGCGGGACGGCGAGCCCTCCGGCACCCCCCTACAAAGACGGCGACCAGGAGGACGTCGACGACGTCGAGCAACAGCCGCTGCTGCGCCCGCCTCGCGGCCTCTCGGGCGGGGCGCGGGATGGGAGGACCGTCCTCAGCCGGCTCCGCGGCTGGCTCGCGCACCAGCCGGGGCCCATCCCCGTCGTCAACCGCCCCTTGCCGTCCAACGCCGTCTCCGTCTTCGTCTCGGCCTGGGCCGCCGCCAACGTGTTTTTCCTCCTCTTCCGCTCTCCGCTGAGCGGCCCCTACCTGTTCGTCCCGGCGGACCGGGCTGGTCTCCTCTTCGCCGTCAACCTGCCCCTGCTGTATCTCCTGGCGGCCAAGAATCAACCGGTCCGGCTCCTCACCGGGCGCTCTTACGAGGCCCTGAACATCTTCCACAGGCGGGTCGGGGAGCTGATGTGCCTCGCGGCGGCCGTGCACACGGGCGGCATGATACTCTTCCAGTTCGCGCTGGCGCCGCCGTGGCTCAACCCCGTAACTCCGTGGCAGTATTTCACGCACCCGCGCATCCTGCTGGGGCTGGGCGCCTTTGTCTCGTACGAGCTCCTTTACCTGACGTCGCTGGCGTCGGTTCGACAGAGATGCTACGAACTGTTTCTCGCGACCCACGTCGTGCTTCAGCTGCTCGCTCTCGTCTTTCTGTTTTTTCACTTCCCCCTCGCCCGCCCCTATGTGCTCCTCTCGCTCCTGATCTTTGGGCTCGACCGTGTCGTGTGGCGCCTCCGGCTCAAGTCCGTCGGCCTCGAAGCCGATGTTGGCATCCTGCAGGACGGCGAGACGCTCATGGTTTCTGCCAACTGGGACGTTCCTCGCTCCTCTGGCCCCTCGCGCCCTCGATCCTTGCTCTCGCAACTCTTCCTCGCCAAAAACGTCACTGCTGGCTGGCGGCCTACGGACCACGTCTTCCTCACTGTGCCGGCCCTGGGTAGGACGCATGCCCTCCAGGCACACCCCTTCACAATTGCGTCTGGGGCCCCCTTTAGCCATCCTGCAACCGAGGAGGACGAATTAAGACGGAGAAGGAGAGACATCGACGGCGACATTGAGGTGCCGACGCATGCGTGGTTCAATCTCCTCATCCGGACGCATACCGGGTTTACCAAGGACCTGCTCGATCACGCACGCAGGCAAGGGGCGTTGCCGTCGTCGCCATCCCGTCCTTCCGATCCTGTCAGCGTCCGGGTGAGACTCGACGGGCCCTACGGCTCTTTGGAAGCTTTGGATATGCTCAGGGCAAGCGACACGGCCGTTCTCGTGGCCGGGGGGAGCGGAATTGCCGTGGTTTACAGTCTAGCCGCAGCTCTCTTGCTTGACGACCAGCAGCTGTACCGCGACGCCGACGCCGACCTGATCGACCTGGAAGACGAGCCGGCTTCCATGTCGGAGCCTGCCGCCGCAGCAGCTCGGCCGCGGCGCACCGCCCACGCGGGACGGCAGCGCGTGCACCTCTTGTGGGTGACGCGGTCCTCTTCGCACGCAGACTGGATCCCGCGCGGGCGGCTGGACGAGCTCGTCGAGGCGGGGCTGGACCTCGTCCTTCCGGACCCGACCAACGAGGCCGGCAGGCCCGACACGGCGGGGCTGGTGCGGGAGTGGATTGCCCAGGGCCAGATCGCTCTGGACGCGGGCCCCGGCACGGTAGGCGTCGTCGTGTCCGGGCCCGACGGCATGAATCGGGAGGTGCGCAACGTCTGCGCCGCGGCCATCGGGGAGGGGGCCGACGTCAGGATCGCGGTGGAGAAGTTTGGATGGTAGACCAAGGGGCGGCGCCGTGCGTCGTGTATTCCTATTTTCCCCCTGACCACCGTGGTGGCATCTGTGCAGCGCAGTCTACGTATGCGCCTTGTGCCGTGAGCCCTTTTTTGTCGTGTCTGCCTCTCTGTCTATTGGCACTTTCTGTCCGCACAACAACCCCCACCTGCCACTGCAGTACTCTCTGGCTCGTGGGTCCGACAGCCAGAGCGAACCGCTCGGGGCTGCGAATCCCATGCGACCCCCGCACACGCGCAATGACGGACGCGAAACGGAGGCATCTAGGAGTAATTAGCTAGATTGATCCAAACACCGCGGCTAGTGCCAATGCTGGTTGGGCAACTGAGAACGGGCAGCGCCCTTGTGATGCGCCGGCGGAGGGCCGCTCGGGATTTCCAATGCAGCTCGAGCTGACGGCCCTTTGGCGTGCTCATTAATTCCGCTACGGATTTAACGAATGGAGCTTAGCCTAGTCCCGATCTCCGGCAAACCACGCCCGCTCTCCGCTGCGGCAGGAGCAGGGGCGGGGCGGGCAGACTCGAGCTCCGTCAAGCCCACGGAGATGGGAGGCTGCCTCGTCAGCGCGCCGACTGGGCGGCGATGGCATTACAAACGATGGAATAATGTGCGGGCTAGACATGGGCCCGGCCCCAGACGGTCTGGGCCGCGAGTATATAAGCATGCGGAGCTGGGCGCCTTTGATGCGCGATCCAACGACGACGTCTGCATCAGCCAGACCAACCAGCCTTTGCTTTTGACCCCAGGGAACGAACCATTGCACCGCTCTGCCTGCACGCCTTCCAAGCCCAAGCAAACCTAGCACGAACCACTTAGCCAAGATGGCGCCCTCAACCATCATCTTGATCACCGGTGAGTCCGCAGACACCTTCACATGTGTGCATCCCGGGGCCGTGGTGCGACGACCAGAGAGGGCTAACGCCGAGGTGAAACCCCCTCCCTCCCTTCCCACCACAACCCAGGTGCCAACGTTGGTGTCGGCTTCGCATCCGCCAAGGTCATCGCCGGCTCCTCGGACAAGTTCCACGTCTTCGTGACGGGGCGCAGCCTCGACAAGGCGCAAAAGGCCGTCGCCGCGCTCGAGGCCACGGGCGAGCTCAAGGGCACCGTGTCGGCGCTGCAGCTCGACGTGACCGACGTGGGCTCCGTCGACCGCGCCGTCCAGGCGGTCGACGAGAAATTTGGCCGCCTCGACGTGCTCGTCAACAACGGCGCCATCGCCACCATCAAGAACGAGGCCGGCGAGCCCGACACCGAGACGAGCCTCGAGGACGCCTTCAAGACCATCCTGGCCACCAACGTCGTCGGCCCTTACACGGCCTCGCGCAAGTTCAGGCCCCTGCTGGCCAGGTCGGCCGACCCGCGCATCATCCACGTCTCGAGCGGCATGGGCTCCATCGCCACCACGCCCTCGCAAGCCGCCGCCTACGCGCCCTTTGGCGAGTCCGGAGTCCCCTACGCGGTCAGCAAGGCCGCGCTCAACATGGTCTCGGTGGTCGAGAAGGCGGCGGTGCCGCAGGTCAAGACGAGGATATTCGTCATGTGCCCGGGCTTCGTCGTCTCGGAGCTCCGCGGCAGCTCCGAGGACGCCCGCCAGGGCTGGGGCGGCGCCGGCGACCCGGCCGTCTCGGGGCACACCATGCTCAGCATCGTCGAGGGGGAGCGCGACGCGGACGAGGGCAAGGGCATCCTGCACAAGGACGGCGTCTACCCCTGGTAGGCGGGTCCGCTGTCAGAGCATGACGTCGGACGGGACGGGACGTGCTGGGAGTTTCCGACATGTATCATCCACCCACCCGCTAGACAAGATTTTGCATATAGATGATCTGATTTGGTGTTGGTCATTCCATTTTCCACAACAAATACTTGGGGACTGTGCAAAGCAGAGGCCGTCGTTGGATGCCTCGTGTGCTGGAACTTTTGCCTCGGCGGAAGAACCTCTTATACTTTTCGGTGCATACATAGACGAGGCCCGGATCGCACAGTCTCCCCTGAGCGGGCATTGGGGGCTCGTTTGCGAGATGGACAGCAGCTTTGTCTGAACAAACATGTCAGCATAGCCTGCTCAAGGACAGCCAAGGCAGGTGCAACCACACAGTCTCATTCTGCCGGATTTAGCCTGAAGCCCGTCACTGTCTCTCCATCTCAAGGCCTCCCTTTTTTGGCCTTTCTGTGGCATGCAGGGCCACACCGCGCCGAATATGACCAAAAGGAAAACCCAGGAAGCTCACGCATGTAGCTGCCATGCAAGCCCTCCCTTTACGCAATCCCGTCGGGTGTTACATTCATGCCTCAACCAACCAGCACAGGTCATGGCAAATAGCCAGCGAATCACTTGTGCCGTCACCTCACGACCGCCGGCGCGCTCTTTCGAGACCTGACTGGATGCGCGCCAACCATGTCAGAATGAATGCTTCCCCCCCCCCNGGCCGCCTCCTATCCGTTCCCCAACCGTTCGATTCGACCAACGCGCGCCGGCTTTGGCTGATGCCACCCTCCTCCCAGCGTTGCAGCTTTGGGGGGGGAGAGGCAACTTCCACCAATGAGCGCCGCTCCCCCCTCTCTGCGCCTAGGGCAGGCCGTCAATGGGCCCGACGGAAGCAGCGGCGCGCGGTCTGGGGCTGCGATCCTCTCCACCCTGGGGTCTCACCTACGTACAGGTATGTGCATATCGCCCTGTACGACCTCATGTTTTCGGTGTCGACAGTGGCTGGTAATTGGGGAGCGTGCCGAGTGAGGAGGGGGCAAAGTGCGGAGAAGATGCAGGGAGCAAGTCTGGCCAAGCGACGCCGCTTCGACATAAGAGAAAGACGGGGCCCAACCTTCAGTGGGAGGGAGGCCGAGGGGGCCTCTTGATAAAACGCTCTCCCGTAGACCCCCCCCCCCC
>PYSQ01000407.1:0-29734 GCA_003049435.1 Nakataea oryzae
CCGTTGCCCCTTGCCCCCCTGGCCCTTGGTCCTTCACCCTTGCCCCTCCCCTGGCCTATCCCCGGCCACCGTTTTCGCTGGCGTCGGTTCGACGCAACCGAATGGGCAGATCAGCGTGCGTGCTGGGTTCCTCGTTCCTAGGAGATCAAGGAACCGGATGGATAAGATTACCACCGTGGTCGGCCCCACACTCTGAATCCTTGCGTTGGACCCCGGAATCCTTGAAACCTGGCAAGGTCGGGGGGGGGGGGGGGGGGGGNGTGGTGGTGCCTCGCTCCCTTCGCCAATCGTGGGGAAGCCGGGCTGTTCGGCCACGCGAGCTCGCTCGCTCGCTTGCCCAGTCCGTCTCCAATTTGATCTCATCGGCGACCTGATGCGACCGGCAGGCATCCTTTTCACATGTCGCTTCTATTTTGAGTTGCGCTTGCTGCCTTTTGCGGACCGGGGGTTTGTTTACGTGCGTGCGCCTTTACGAGCATATACGCCCACGTCACACAGTGCCTTTCCCCAGCCTACGGCACACGTATGTTGTGCACTCTTCCCAGCCTCGCCGCGCTCAACCAAGATGATCAGTCATCCCACCCGATCCAGTCACCGGTTTTTTTTTTCCCGGTTAGGAAGTAGGTATGCGGCGGGGGGACCATTTGGTATGGCGCGGTCGTGGGTGACCACATCTGAGCACAAGCAGTCCAACAATGGAGACCCCAGCCGCCTGCTTTTTTTTTTGTTTCCCCTCCGTTCTCTCTTCCCGCCCCTTATCCTTTACTTCCTTTTTTCCCGCTCCCATCCCTGAGAGCCCCCCTGCTGCCACGCACCGTCCGGTAGATCAAAGTGTCCCGGATGACGCTGAATACGAGAGGAAACGGTCGACCTATTGTAGCTAGTGCAACCTATGATGTACTCGCCCTGTCAAAGCTTGGTTTCTTACTATCAAATTCGCCGTAATTGCAGTACAGAATAATTATGCAGATATACCATTGATGATCACTACATCATAATTTTTTGCTATCGCTATAGATGAAGAAAAAAAACGAAAAACAAAACCAGATGGGGTATATGATGAAAAGGCGAATAGAAAAACAAGGACAAGACACAAAGAGCTAAAAGCTCGGAAAAACAGAATAGTACACACCACTCCACCGCTGGCCAAACCCGCGGCAGAGCTAGTATCCTCGAGGCCCTGAGCCGGTTCCCTCCCGTTCTAGTGCCGACATCCCCGTGACGCTAACTTCTCCCCCAAGGCCCGTCGGTCATACACAGCTAAGCAGGCACATTCATCGTCTGGGGAGACGATGAAAAAAGGAAATAAACTATAAACGCCATTCCAACCACACTGTGCCTTGGTCTAAAGTCTCTTCGTCCGGCCGGGAACGATAAGAGCCGTAAAAAAAACAAGTCATCGCATGCCTGCTAAACAAAGACCAAGGAAAATAAGCGGGAAAAAAGAAAGCCATCGTCTCGTCGTTAAAATTATACATGTCTCATGGCAACATCAGAAGCCATAGGGACTTATCGCTTCGCTTTGTTTGTGGCGTGGGTAATGTGCTTGCAGCAGGATTTCTGCGTGCTTGTGTGCGTGGGATCGGTTGGTATTCGAAAACCAGACGGGCTGGTACTGGGGCGTCATTTTGGCGGCCCGAGAAGCCCGCCTACGTCGTTGAGAACAAGACTCTCACGTCTGTGATCATCTGAGTATGACGACTCAAACCGAGGCTCCTGCGGGATCGGCTCGAGCTCGGTTCCGGAAGATGTGGGCGGTGGTTGATTATTGCTGACCGGGCTCCTTGCCGTGGCCCGGCTGCCTGGTTGCAGACCGCCGGCGATGCCGCTCCCACTGTTGCTGGTTCCGCCATTGCCCCCGCCAAGCGACCCAAACAGGACCCCGAGATCCTGAAGGAGCTGTGTTGATCCCCGGCGAGTGCCAGTCGAGCTCGCGTTCATGGTGTTTGCTGGTGTCGAAGCGGGCCCCGAGCCCGAGCCCGAGCCCGAGCCGCTTGCAACGAAGGAGCTGGCCCGCGGGGATATCAGGGGGTCGACCCCTGAAATGATGCTGTTGTGGCGGCTAGTGATAGTCCCGTCGTCGTCATCGGACTGCAGCAGGCCGCCGACATCAAAGAAGGAGACCTTGCGGGGTGTCGTCGTCGAGTTACTGCGCAAACTGTACACGTCGCGTCCGTTTAGAAGTGAAGAGTCGCTGCGGGTTCCACCGCTAATCCGGCGACCGTCTATCGTCAGCGAGGACGATGGGAACTGCCACCCCTCCATGTCGCCGACCGGCCCAGCCAGCGGTGCTGGCTGGAAGAACGACATGCCAAGCCTTCCTTGGGGCTCGGGAACGTCGCGGAGGTTCGGCTGCACACCTAACCCCAGGTCCCGCACCAGATCCTCGTCGCTACCCCAGTGCCGAACGACAGTCGGGCGCCGCGAGCGCGAGTCGCTCGAGCGACCAACCGAGTCCACGACGGAACCATACTTGAACCGCTTCTTCTTGGTACCTCGGTCCCGGACAAAAGTTCCCAGCACGAGAGAGTTCGACGCGCCGGTAGCGAAGAGGATTTCAATAGATGCCAGCAAAGACCGGGTCTGCTGACGACCGTGGGCCTCGAAGACGTGGGGCACGCGGTAGAGGGTGACGCCGACGACGGCCAGGCTGAGGCAAAAGAGAGAGACGAGCTGAAGCTTGCGCTTGGTGTTCATGGCGCTGCGCAAGACGAGGGGGATCGGGAAGAAGACGAGCAGCAGGTCCGTGATTACGTTGCAAACAGCCATGGTGACCAAGCTTGCGTATCCCTGCCGACACTGGCCTCCTGGATCAGGCAGCACCTGCCAGTATTTTGCGAAAGGCCGACACTCGGTCAGGTCGCTGATGACAACGGCCAGGAACGTCAGTCCCAGAAACCACCGGATCAGAATCAGGGCGACTCTGTATGCGCGTGACCAGGAGACTCCCGTCAAGCGGTGGAAGTACTCGAGGATGGAGGCTTTGTAGACCCATAATCTAAGACGTGAGAAAAAAAAAGAGTCAGTTTCAAATCTAGTGCGTAGAGCGCTTCCCGTAGAACAGCCCGTCAGAGACAAAGTGGTGATTCACATACGTTGCGGCATGAAATATCCGACCCAGGAGCACCAGTCCACTAGCAATCTCCCTCCTCCGGATTTCCTCGGCCGTGAGGTCATGGCCAGAGAAATCTAAATTGTTGGTGCCGTAGAGTAGTATCACATGGACACATGCCATGCGTGCGAAAAGGGGGATTATGGCGACAGCCGCGATGCGGTCTTCGGCGAACAGCGTTTCGCTCCGCACAAACCGGCCAGCCGTCCTGATCAGGATAATGGTGGCGGAGAATATCGTAATCCACCAGCAGACCAGCAGCGTCGGCTTGTCGAAGTGGACGTCGCGATACGAGGGCGGGCTAGAGTATAGAGACATAGTACTTGGGGGCTGGCCCGAAGTGCGCCGGGCCCCGGGACGACAGCAGCCGCCTCCTCAGCCCGCTGAAGCCACGCCCGTCGACCCTCAAAGGGGGAGCGAGCAGAGAGGTTGGGCCAGCCTCAGTCGGCCACTGACAGGCGCGGAATATCGCCTGGCGCTGGTGTGGTCCGTAGCCGGTCGGCTCGGCCTCAGGCAGTCGGCCTCTGGCCACGATTGGCCGGCGTGTGGGTGTTTGTGGTACCCGGCGGTATGGGTCCGTTCGGAGAGCAAGCGGTGGTGATACTGTCGGGCCTGGCCGGGGAGGGGATGTGCGCAGCCGTGAGTCTGGCAACCAGAGCAGCACGTGTCCGGCGGCAAGCCCGTCGCGGCGGGGGGCTGAGGTTCGGAATCGACTAGTGGCGCGGCTTGCAGCCAGGCCGGCAGCCGGCGCATGTACTGGGGCTGGTTCGGCAAGGCGCGGCAGCGACACGGATGGGCTGGCGGGTGGCAACGTCCGGGGAAGCGCATTCTCACGGCTCCTGGGCCCGGGCGAACGATGGTGAACAGAGACTTCGTCTTCACCAGCACTACTTACTACCACGGGAGGGGAAGGGAGGTGGAGGGACCGGAGCTGGTACGGGGAGAGCGGCGAAACGGGACGAGACTGGTAATATGCCTTCCCAGGTTGCAAGCGAGGCGCTGGGGTCAGCGCGACAAGGGTGCCGGAGTGGGGTGATGGTGTCGTGCCGTGGTGAGCAAGGGGCCTGGCGGCCTGTGGATCGTGTGTGGGCTTGCGGGCGAGCCAAGCCCCAGGGCGACCAGGGGGGGCACGAGCGAGCGATATCGATGGTTGGGGTGGGTGCGGTGTGGGCGAGTAGGAGCGAACGCTGGCTGCTAGCCGCTGGGCAGTCGCAGTCGCAGTGCGTGATCCAGTTTCCCGTGCCCCCCCAGAGGCGACAAGCCGGCCGAGGGATTCGATGCTCCCACAAGGCCCAGCAGGGAAGGATGACTTGTGCATACGGACGGACGTGGGCACACCGCAGCATTGCCCGGCCCATTGGATGTGTGCGGCGGCTCGATCAGTGCGACAAGCCGACCTCTGTCCTTTTGCAACCCTATGGGGTAGCATTAGCCGTCGACCAGTGAGGGAGGAGGCGGTGCCGGGGCCGTTCCGTGTGGGTGCTCGCGCTGTCGGGCAGGCAGCGAGTGAGACAGAGGCCGGAGCAGCTCCAGGTGGTGCTCCAGCCTTGTGCACCACCCCAGCAGCCCGGGTCCCGCTTGGCCAGGTACGGAAGCAAGCTGAGCTCAATCAGGGGCGGCCGTTGCCCAGGCGAGGAAGGTGTCTGGTTTCGATCCGTGGACGTAGGGAGCTGTGGCTCCGAGAGGCGGAGAATGCGCTTCCATCCCTGGAGACCCAGCGGACCGCCTAGGCGAGCGTAAGCAGGCGCATAACGTCCATCGGCCCCAGAATCTGTGAGAGGGAGGAGTCGACTGTGCGCCCCTCTGGAGCACGGGCCGGCCGCCACTCCAGCCCCGATATGGGAAAATTAGGTGCTCGCCGCGACCGTCGAGCCGGCCAGGCTGTGCATCCGCAAGGTGGATGGCCAGTTGGGGTTGCAGAGCAGCGCACCCGAGCACACGGCGGCCAAATATCCGGGGGTCCCAGACAGGCGCCTTGGCCGGTGAGTACCTCGAGCGGCAATAAGCCTCTCTTTACCTTGGCTCGGCAAGCAGGTATCCCACCTAGGTGCCTTGGGCAGCAGAACGGTTTTGCAAGCCGCGACACCAATGCCAATAGGCCTCTGTGCCACGCCGAGTGTCTCGCGTGGTGGGCTTGATCGGGGGCTTGTCGCCTGCTGAACACTGCTCATCAGCAGCAGCAGCACGTCGAAGCAGGCTTTGCATGCCAGGCCGCCGTGCCACACACAGAGACACATACACAAACCACAGGCGCCGGCAAATTCCACCAAAAAGCGAACCCTAGCATGCAGGCTATGAAGGTGGCTGGTTGTCGCCGCCGCCGTCGTGGCCGCCCAAGAAACGGGGCCCAGTACACGGGCTCTAAAAAAGGTAAGAGGCCGTCTGCTCGCTTGCCGGCAGTTTAATGACGACGCATGAAACGGCGGGCAACTGGAAACTTTCGCGCGTTGGCTTGCGCGATGCCGGGCTATTTCCCCCCCCCCCTCTTTCCTCTTTGATCTCCTTCCTTTGCCGCTTGCCTCGTATCTGTGTCTCTTTTTCGCCTTTGTTTTATTTTTATTTTTATTTTTTTATTTTTATTTCGTTCTTATCAGCCCTAGAGGATGGGGCACTGCGCAGTGAGCACTGGGGTCTGGCTTAGGGATGGTCACCTTTGCTTGGAGGGGGGCGGGCCGCAGACCAGAGGAGAGATAAGCATGGGACAACAGGCTCCTCTTTTCCTGGGCCCCAAGCCAACCCCAAGCCAACACGGCTGCTTTGTCCTTTGTGCCTGCTAGCCGAAGGTCGCGAGCAATCCCGGCCAGAGAGACTCGAGTGGAGGAGCAGGGGTCGAGAGGCGGGGTGACATCGTCTGCAGGGCATGGCAGGCGTGGCACCGCGGTCCATCAAACGCCATCGAGCGCGCTGCTCGTTCGCTCCTCCAATCATGCAGCGTTCGTGGCCCTACACTCCGGCCAGGCATGCCTCCCATTTTCGCATCCAGCGGAGCGGTGCTGTTTTTGACGAGAAGGCAGGCGCTTGCTGATGGCATCGCTCTGCTTCGAGGTCGTCGGGAGACCAGTAACAGGCGAGGCATGCGAGCTCCCCCGGCGCATGTGAGGCAGCATGAAGAGGACCCAGAAAAGAAGGGTGAGGTGGCCGATATTCCATCCATGCCTTCTTTGTGCGCTTTTTTTTTTCTTTCTCTCTCTCTCTTTCTTCTTCTTCGCGGGGCCATTATGATGCGATGTGCGAAAGCCCTGGTTGACTTCGACTCGTGAGATTGGATCCTCAGCTGGTGGGTCCACCGGTGTGAGCAAACGCGTTATTTTTTTCTTTAGGGAAAAAACAAAAAAAATAAAGTCTTTTTTTGCCCCGCTGAGCCGTTCGTGCCGCCAAGCCGAGGATGGGAACCATACCCGAGGCCGTGGGGCCCTACCGTTCAGCCCGGCCGGATGAAAACGTTTCCATGTCCAATCGCCGACCTGTGCACCACGCACCGTTTTGCCCCATCGCCCACACGACTCCGCAAGTTGGTCGCTGGATGCGCGTTGCGTCCACTGTGAATGGAGGGGTCTTCCCTGACCTCCCTGCTCCCCCTCGGCGCTCGAGAGGCCGGCGTGACGAGAAGGCGGTCAGGTCCCGTTCGGCGATTGCACAGCGCGGCAGCCAGCTGATTTGAGCGCCACAGCATCCAGGCTTCCAGGCTAATGGGTGCGTCCAATGCCTTTTCGCGAGAGAGCCGGGGCGATAGGCGCACGCCGAGGTGGGGGCGGTGTTTGCATGGCGTTGCTCTGGGCTGCTCAATGGCAACCAATGCCAGCGCATCCAGAGATAATGCTCAGGGTTGAACTCTATTCAATGACGGCTGCTGCACAGCGAGGGGGACAAGGTTGAGTTTGCTAGAGAATCTTGTGCGCATGGGTGGGTGTGCGACCCCCACCGCCAACCTTATCTCGTGACAAACGAGTCCCAACAACACCACCGACTGCTAGGACTGGCAACCAGCCCTGTGTGGCAGGGGATTCCTGGAAACTTGGCAACTGTTGGTCCCGCCCGGAGCTACCTACCTGCATAGGTACGCAGCAAGGTAGCAGTGGCCGAGGCAGGCGACACAGAACTCGCGCGATTGACATGCCAACAGCGAGATGCAGTACATCTCCAGCGACACACGTGCCGAAGAGCGCTGCCTATAGCGCCCCAGGAAGGGACGCTTTCCGGGTCTTATGGATCGGCCTCCCATATCTCGGATCGTACCATTGATGGCAGTCGAAAGGACATCGCCGGCCCGAGAGATTCGACCTCGCCATGGTACGGTTTTGGAGACGCCATGTTTCCTCGCCCGGGGCAGACTTCCGCATCGGTCGACCGAGCCGGAGCTCGCTCGTCCCTGGTCGGCATCGCACCCGGCCCTGCCCTCCCCCGTCCTGATAGAGGGCGAGCGCTCGAGGGTGGCACCCCACGTTGCGGGATGTGCGCACACAAAAAACTCCAATATACTCTTTAAGCATCTAAAAGGCCTGCATGGTGGGCCGATTTCATATGTGCATGAATGCATGCTGCTGCTCAGCCCAGCCCAGCCCAGCCCAGCCCAGCCAGCACACATCAACTTCCCCAAGGAGGTATTCACTTGCAGCTTGGGAGGGTCTCGTTGACCGACTCATCTGGCCCGCCTCGGCACCCGAGCAGCCACCAGACCGGGGCTTCTTGGTCCCCTAGACATATTTACATGGCTCCTCCTGTGCCACGACGAGGGTTCCATGGGGCTTTACTCTGCGGTTGGACAAGCGCTCTGAGATCGGGCGCGGCAGGCCGGCGCCGCCTCTTTGAATCATCCGATGTCCTTGCCGTGAGACCAATAAGTTTGCTGACAGCCAAGTTCGGTTGTTCCACACGTAATCTACATAAGTGCGTCGCCCTCCCATTGTCAGGGTATATGATAGGCAAAGACCAGCCGCAGATGCTCTCCTGTGTGATTTCCATCCAACCAAAGAGCCACCCCGCTCTCGCTGCGCGGAAGATTATGGCAATCTGCGGTACAAAATTGCTCCCTCTTTCAGCTCCTGCTTGCCAACGCTGTTTTTCCTGGATTTGGTGGCTGCATGCTCGCTTGGCCTGCACCGTGCTATCTTGGCGAATAGGAATGCGGCCCCTGGCTCACGCTGATGCTCGAGGACGTGGCATCCCATTTCTACTCTCAAAGGACAAGTCTCGTGGTATCACGGGCTCATTCATGACCCGGCCGTCAGCAATGATGCGGCATATCAAAGCAGCCTTGTCCTACTCATAGCAGGACTCGACAGTGTCAGATAGGGTAGGGAGTTTGGGAGTGCCCTGGAAGCGCCTACGATCGGGCCGTGTGTCTTGATCGTCCTGTGATGCGATTACGGCCATGAACCGGCACTCCTTCACCCCTCGGATTAACGTGAACTCATCCATCGCTTTATCACTTTTCGGAGGCATGTTTGTTGAACTGTAATGCCCCTGTCCTAAGAAGTATTTGTTTGCGGCTAGACATCTTGTTGCTCGATGCTTACGAAACAATAGTAGCTCTGCTCCGTGATATTCTCACCAACACGACGAGAGAGAAAGAGAGACAATAGAAAAATCATGGCCAGAGCTCGAGCGTCTCCCAGGTTCCCTCCTTGGCGCTGAACCGGTACAGCCACCGGCGCGGATCGTCGGCGGCCAGGTGCACCCGGTCGACCTCGGCGGGCACAATGACGCAGACCAGAAAGTTGCGCCGCGCCAGCTCGTCCTCGAGGTCCTCGACCTTTTGGCCCAGCCCCTCGCCAGCGCCGGGGTCCTGCTGCCGCGGCGTGCCGGGCGCCGGGTTGCGGAACGTGCCGCGCATGGCCGGGCTCAGGTTGCCAAAGTGGCCCGTGACCTCGGTCTCCCAGCTCCATTGCTGCTGCTGCTGCTGCTGCTGCTGCTGCTCATCCTCCCCCTCCCCCTTGTCCTTCCCGTTAGCGCCGGCACCGGCCCTCTCCCTCGTCCTCATCCGCGCCCCGATGGCCTCCCTGGCTGCGGCCGGGATGCCGACGCCGCCGCGCCCGAGCAGCCACGCCTCGCCGCGGACGCGCCACTGCGTCTGCGCCGACTCGGCCCACCAGACGGCCTCGACGGGGCGGCCCGCCGCCATCTCCGCTCCGTCGCTGCTGCTGCTGCTGCTGCTGCCGCCGCCGCCGCCCAGCTCCGCGACCTTTTCCATGCGCGCGTCCGTGGTGAAGACGGGCAGGTCGCTCTCGTAGACGGGCGGGTTGCGCGGCGCCGGGTTGCGCTCGTTGGCCGGCAGCTCCGCCCACGTGCCGCGCAGGATGCACGTCCTGGCGCGCGGGGAAAATTGCGCCCCGGACGGCGGCTGCGGCGGCGGCCCGTCCGCCCGGCGCACCGTGCTCAGGACGAAGGAGGCTTGGGGCATCCTGGATGTGTGCTCCAGGAAGTCGGCGCGCCAAGGTGCCGCTGCGGGCGGCGAGGGCGGGGCCATTGCACGCAGACGTGTGCTGTTCCCTGGCAGCGAGGTGATTATAGAAGCCCGAAGTGGCATCCGCATCCAACTGGGGGCTTTTTTTTTGTATCTCCTGAAAGGCTCGGTTGACCAATTCTAGTCTGTGTGTGTCTGTGAATTGCCGAACCGATGGATTGATTGATTGATTGTCAATACGTGTTTGAGGTGTCAAGTTCTTCTCATAGAGGCAACCAGTTGAGATCGAGCTTATGACAATGCCGGTATGGAGATTGAGTGAGAAGCACGACGCTTGGGCTGCCAAATTTGATACACATGTTACTTGGGCTAGGCCTGGACTTGGACAAACCTAAAACGCCACACGCTAGCACGTCAAAGACTCGTAGCTCAATGATGGTTACGTCTATGATTGCTCAATTGCTGCAACCAAAGCATCTTGGCAGCACACGCAGCCCCAAAGTCCGATGTGTCGTGGAGGGAGCCGTGGCTTTCGCCCCCAACCTGGGTTCTAATTATATACATACTTGGCCAGGCACCTGTTCCTTCAAATACACACATCGCAACTTGGACTGATATGGGATATGGCATTTGTCTGTTGACCGAAACATGGAACGTCTCGAGGCTAGACAATCCCCAAAGAAAAACAAAGCTGATGTGGAGGGGCAGGATGGCCGACTACAAATACTCGCTCAGGACGTTTACTCTTGTCCTAGCCACTTCCGATCCATTCTCCCCTTCGCCCATAATTTGCATGATCTCAATCATCCGGTCTAGAGAGACAGAGTGCACAATACATTGTCAGCGTCCCCATTTGTGACTTTTGTATATGTGTTGCACTTGCGCCATTCCTGACTGTCGAGTGCAATATCGGAATTCTGGAACTGATGGATAGTCACTCACTGATATCGTCCTTGGCCCTTATGAACAACGGATCTCTTGCCACCGTCGTGGCGCCATCAGGCTCCTTCCCGGCGTCACGGATGATGCTGCCGATGCAGAGCGCCTCGAGAAAGGCACGATGGTTGAAGACCCACCAGACCCGGGCGTCGAGGTCGAAGACGGAGAAGAGAACAAAGAAGGCCGTGATGGCCTGGTGCGCCGCGTCGAGGGCGCCGCGCACGTTGATGGGCACGTCGGCGGACTCGGAGGCGTGCACGAGCATCAGATTGTGGAAGTAATTGCTCGTCAGAAACAGCGTCTGTCGCACCAGCCTCTTTCCGGCGGACGACGCCCTCGCCTCCTGGGCCAGAGACTCGGGGTCCCAGCTACGGAAAGTGTCCGGGAACGAGCGATAGACGGCTTTGAAGTCCGACACCAGCTTGCTCTTGTGCCGCGCCGTCGTGCATACGGGCAGGTCCAGCGACCGAGGAGAGCAGATGGTCTCCTGCACCAGGTTCGCCAATGTCCAGGAGCCCCGGATGTATGCGTTGTCCAAGGGGTTGCTGTTGGCTATCGACGACTCATCCTCCATCAGGTCGTCCACGTTGACGTCTGTATGCGTCGCCGTTGGCGGGAGCGACAGCAGCACCGTAAGAAACGTGTCTTGCAATAGTACCGCTTGCCACAACTTCCGCCGTTGCTGCTTTTCAAAGATGGTTGCATCAGGCGTGACTGTTCAAGATGCGAAGCCTGGAATGTCAATAAGAAAAATCCGACAAAAAGAACACAGGCAAGGGAGCAAGATGGCGTCCGCAGACGGAGAGTTGCTTGCCTATATTGGGATCCCTGTGCAGCCCGATGGCGTAGGCCTGCCTCATGAGAATTCCTGCAAAAGCCCATCCGTCTGATGCGTGGTTATCGTTGATCAGGAAGTAAGTAATCAGGACCATGGCCTGGACTGAGCGCATGGAGGCCCGGTTTAGGTACGAGCCCACGCGCAGGGCCTGGTTGCTGGCCGAGGCATAGAACTCGGCCGTCTGCTTCCGTTCAGTTGGAGAAGACGTGATGACGAACTGCGTGCCAAGAGCCAGCATGACAAATGTCAGGGAGACGAAGTCGGCGTCGATGTTCTCCCGCTCCATCTGGCTCATGGACCAGTAGTGCTCGTAGTCGGCATAGAAAGTTTGACGGTGCAGCATCGGGTACACCGGGTCGACACACTCAAAGTAACGTGCCAGAAGGTGGTCCGCCCGTTGCTTGTCCGGCATGAAGGAGACAACCTCACCGAGGCCTCCCTGGCATGTCCAGTAGTTGGCAAAAGGATGCTCGGTCCCGACGCCGAAAACGTTAGAGGCGGTTGGGTGGGAGTAGGGTATGTGAGACAGCAGACCAATGGAGAGTGCTACGGCGCCCTTGGAGGCCGCAGGCGCGGGCACGCCGACGCGATCGTCAGTGGTCTTGGCTGCCGAGAGGGGCGAAGCCACGGAATCGGAGCGCCTTTTCTTGACAGGGGCCTTGAGCATGCGGAGGCCATTTCCAGGATTCCTCCCGGTCTCCCTGCGCGAAGATGCATAGACAAGGTCAACAACAGTGACACGTGGGGTCAGATCATCGCTGGCATCGGGTTACTTACTCAATAAGATTGGCAACATATGCATACTGGCATGATGTTTGCCGTTTTATGCCTGGGAGGCAGATGATTGTATGTGAGTTTTGGGTTGCTCGCCAGCAGGTTTGGCTATTCCAGGGGTATGGGAAAGGCTATTTATTGGCTTACATGCGAGACATCGTGGCCTTCCCCTATCGCACTGGATGGTGAAGTCAGCGAAAGCTAGATCGACAGAGAACGAGCGAGATGGAGAGAAGACATCTCGATATCTGCAGCTACATCTCTCAAGATTTCGATGGGATGCACGAGGGCGATGTGGGCTGTTGTTGTTCTTGTGTCATGAGAGGAACACAGTGTGGCAGGATTGTCTGGCACCAACGAAAGCCTGGGGTCCGGTCATCGAGAGTAGGAGAAGGGGGGCAAAAAAAAGACATGAACAATAGCGTTGCCGCAACCAAGAAGAGAAAAAAAGAGAAGGAAAGAAGAATAAGAAAGAAAGAAAAACTTGCCTTGGTCTTCCTGTCAACACACTCAGAGCACGACAGCGTGGGCTTGTTGCGCTTCTTCCTCATGCGCATGGCCGCAGCGCTGTCGGCCCGCTGATGTTCCTCGGCGGCGACGGTGGAGCTGTCGCTACTGCCGGCAGCGTCGGGACGGCGAGGCCGGTTGCCGCCGTGCTCCTCGAGCGCGTCGACAAGACCGCCGCCATCCTCGCTCTTCAGGGGAGGGGTGCTGGCCGAAACAAGGCCGGCGACCATGTGCTGGGGGTGCGGGATCTGCGGCTGGCCGTGGTGGCTGTGGTGGCTGTGCTGGTGATGCGGCGACGGGAAGCCGAGGGCGCCCGGGGAGGGGGACGTGTACAGGGAGGTGCCGGTGGTGGAGCTTGGCGTCAGGGCCGCCTGGCCGGCGTAGGGCGGGCCGGGGGGGAGGGGTTGTTGTTGTTGCTGCTGCTGCTGCTGCTGGATATGTAGCTGCGGGAGCGCCGGTGGCGGCAGCTGCTGGAGCTGGAGCTGATGCTGGTGCTGGTGCTGCAGCAGCCGCGGCGACGGTGGTTGCTGCTGCTGCTGGAGCGGCGGAAGCGTCGGGAGTGGGATAGACATCTGGCAGGCAGACAGCAATCTCCCTCCCGCCAAGGCCAGTAACAAGTCCGAGACCCTCCCGTGCGACGGCGGACGCGGTGCGCCGCCGGGGCTGGGAGAGCGTGCGCCCCCGGCTGCTCGGGAATAAAGGCCTGGATGCGTTGGAAATAACAGATCGCCCGCTATGGCCGCTCCCGTGTCTTGGACGGTGGGAATAAGAGGGAAATGGAGCCAGGCCCTTTTCCCCGGATTCAGGATAAAGCGAGCAGGCCCGGGAGTGGTAATAACGAGTGCGCCGGCTCTGTTCCGCCAATGAATAGGAAGACGAAGAAGGCGAAAAGAGGGTAGGGAGGGAAAAAAAAATCAACCAAAGGATAAAAAAAAGACCCGCCGGCAAATACACGAGGCGCCCGGGTGGGCAACAGAGGCAGGATAGGATCGCCGGACAGTCCGGATTGATTGAGCGATGCGCAAGCACGCAATTGAAGTCACCCAGCTTTTTTTTGTGTTTTTCTTTCTTCCCCTTTCGGTCGGACTGGCTCAGGCACAGGACACAAAAGGGCATCCAGGCCTACAGCACAGTAGCAGGCAGGCTCCCGCGACGGGCTGGCTGGAGAGGATGGCAGCCAGCACGAGGGGAGGTAAAAAACTTGGCACGAGAGAGTTGACAGGTCTGGTTGCGGCGCCAGAGCTGGCGCTGCAGCCACTCCCCTCGCCCCTCCCCCCAAAAAGCCTGAGAGCCGCGGCTACATGCCGCGAGGGGCTTGAATTTTAGCCTTCTCCACGGCGCCCAGGCCAGGCTGCTAGGGGGTTGGCGATCGCTGGCGGCCGCCCGCCATCAGCTCCACGCGCCCTACCATGGGAAGAATCGGTACCGACATGGCCAAGGCCATGGGGCCCGAATAGCGACGTCACCCAGCTCCCAGCTTTTCCTGGCATGGTTGGCATTCAGCATGATGCATGCAGCTGAGATAGAGGCCCAGGTGCACGAGCGAGGGATACGTGCATAGATGGGCAGGCACCTCGATCGCTGACAGACGGACTGCCAGTCGATGCACACGGCGGCCGGCTGCTCCAACCTGCATCGGCATTGCAGGAGATGCCATCGTCATTGCCATAACGGACCCCTGCCGCTCACATCGGCAGCCCGCGCTGCTTTGACATGTCGCTTATGCGGTACCGCGTTGTAGGAACGGCTGACTCGGGTTCCCGCGCCGTCGGCTTCTGCGCCGTGTAGCGCACAGTCCTCCTGCAGCCCTGCAACCCGGCTTCATTCAGAGCATGGTGCCTGGAGCCATGCCGCCTGTCCACCTGTCTTCGTGAACCCTACTCGAACGCCTCGTCGTCCCCTTTCACCGCCCACTCACACAGCACGTAGATGCCCCAGCCTAGGCTAGGGGCTTCTCGAGTAGGTCATCCACGTTCGCAGACACCCACGTGCTGTTCCTCCTTATATCTCCGCGAGCCTTCCAGGTCCCTTGCACTTAAAAAATTAACTTGATTGCACCTTTCGTGTGCGGCAAACGCCTATCCCGGATTTGCTATGGCGTCTGCCCGGGATGCCGCCTCCACCACCGCTCGCCCCACCCCCGAAATCCAAGTAATCTCCATAGGGATGTTCCTGGAATGTCTTGCTCTAACATCGTCTCCTACGACGAGGGACGTTGTCAAGATACAGCCAGGCGGAAACTTAAATATAGCCAGGCGGTTGTAAGTAGGCTGCGGAGGAGATGAGAAAGAGCAACCCTGGACATGCTTTACCTCCGCCTAGATTTATCTTCCTGACTCAACCAGAGAGGAAGCAGAAAAAAAAAACCAAACCCTCCCTCGTCGCCTAAAAATCACTGCATGACCACCGCCTTTCCGAAACCCGCACCCCTAAACAGAAACAAGCGCAATCGCCTCACACCTACGGGCGTGGTGAAGGCTTCCGACGCACGATCCAGCTCCAGCCCAAGGATATGGTAAGAAAAGAAAATTATAATGCTATGAAGAAGAATCATGAACGAATCCAGCAAAACGTTGCTTTGAACTGACCTGGCCACCTGGGTCTTTTCTGGTCGACCACCCAAGGCAACTGCTCCAATCCCGTCTGTGGCCGCCGTGTATCACCAAAAGAGGGAAATACCAAAAAAAAAACACATCTTCGCCTTTCGTGCTCTGCTCCAAGACCGCCAATGGCACCTAATGCCTTCGACCGTCACTATTTCCATTACCAGACGACGAGCCAGACGACGAGCCAGACCCGCCGAGCCTACTGAGCCAGCTTGCGAGCCCTCTGGGACCGCCTCCGCCATTGCCGCTACCACCATCACCGCCCCCGTTGTTGTCGTTGCCGCTGCTGGAACGATAACCTTGTCGGTGAGCCAGATCGCCAAACAGGCCAGACGTGCGGTCCCTGTCACGGTCCCTTTCACTCTCCCTCTCCCGGTCCCGGTCCTGCTCCGCTGATGCCGATCCAAAGCGCCATGACGAAGTCGCGGGCGGGCTTCGGTCCCTAATCCGAGAGTCCGCTGCACCTGTCCTCTGCTGCTGCTGTGGGCCGGCACTGGGTGGCGAGAGCGAGTTTCGACGGTACCCTCCGAGCGGTGGAGTACCCGACGTGTTACTGGTGTCGTTCCCACTGCCACCTGGCATACCAATGCTAAATGTGGCACTGCGGATTGCATTCAGTCGTTGTTCATTCTCCGATGCCGTGCGCGTCATCCGGTCCCGACGTCTGTAGGAGCTGCTCTCGGCCCCTGAGCGTGTTGACGGATAGTTCTCAGTTGCCGGTGGCGGATTTGATGCCGACGTCGATGGCTCTCCTGTCGTGTTTGACCGGCCGGCCAAGTCAAAGCCGAACAGGGAAGCCGACGGCATGGCGCTTCCAGTGGAGTTACGCCAGCCACCGCCTGATCTCTGCGACGATGAAGCCTCTTGCCGCTTTTCCTCGATCGGGGCGCGGCAGATGGGGCAAGTGTTGTGCTCCTTGAGCCAGAGGACCACACAATCGCAGTGGAACCAGTGTTTGCAGGGCAGGACAGCGACCTCGTCGCCTTGGCTCAGCTCGTCAATGCAGATTGTGCACTCCACCTTGTCGCTGCCGCCAATCATTGTTGAGTCCAGCTTCTTGCGCTCCAGCTTGTCCAGGGCCGCCTGCGACGCCGGCGGGGCCGCATTGGACTGTGGGTTGGCCTCCATTAGATTCGAGATGATACGGTCCAGCTCCTGTTGCGACGTCACCACATCTCCCCAGTTTGCAGTCCCGGGGGGCCCGAAAAAGGCGCTAAACAGGTGATGGAATGGAAGGGGGAACCCGTGGGGAGGCTGCTCTCCGCCACGACCCGTCTCGTTTTCATCGTTGGCACCGTCGCGATCAGCGCTGCTGCCACTATTGGCCCTGGGATTGTTGGCATTGCCAAATGGACTGCTCCCAGCCGGTGGCGTGATGTTGCCCATTATAGTGCCGAAAATCCTACCAGGTGACTCGTCAGAACTGGATCGCCAATGTCGTACTGAAGCTCCAGGCGCAGGGGGGAAGGGAGAGAGAAGGCTTGGGTTAAGGAGGTTGATACGTACAAGGCAAAATCACTGGCAAAGTCCGGCTGGACACGGTTGCTTTCACGCTCCACGCGTACCGGGGGCGTGGTGATGGTGAAGCCTGTCTGGCCGTTGCCAAAACTAGACCTGTGGACCGTCGCGCGGGTGAAGCGGGCTGTAGGCGCAGGAGGACTATCAGCGCCGGACCTTCCTGGGTCAAGGTCGCTGACCATCTCGGCGAAGCGGTGCAGCAGGGCATGAGGATCGGCTGGATGTATTGGACCAGAAGCTCCTCCAGGCTCATGTCGGGACGGGCTCCGGTATGTAGTCCTAGTGAAAAACATGCCGCCAGGGCCCCTATGAACATGTCGCTCTATGTCTTCCTCCTCTGGGTCAGAGTCGTGGTTGCCGCGACGGGGGGCATCACTGGCTGTCGCCAGCCCTGAGGGGGAGGGGACGTCGTGGTCCAGGTCGCGAGGGTCGCTCTCGTGCGATGTTATCTGGTACAAGTGGCGTTAGCATATCATCGTCGGAAGCAAGAGTCTGGCCTGGGATGAGCTTGGACAAGGGACGAGCAGTGAATAAGGAGCAGTGGACAAGGGGAAATGTTGACGCACAATCTCGGTCACGTCGGAGTGGCAGCCGGGGCACTCGAGGCCACTTTCGTCCTGATACCACTCATGCCCACAAGAATGGCAGTACACGACATCCCTGCCCGAAAAGGCATCCAGGTGCCGGCCACGGAACAGGCCCGACATGTTGCGGCCGCTGCTTCCGGGCTGGTTCTGGGAGCCTTGGCTTTGGTAAGCAGCGATGGCAGCGAGCCCCAGGCTGACAGCGAGACTGGCGGCTCGGAAAGCGCGGGAAGCCAGGATGGCTGGTGGTGTTTATGTGAGGACCGGGAGGATGTCGAGGCAATCCGGGTGGAGGGGGGGGTTCCGATCGGAGCGACAGGCTGGGGGCCTATGAAGCGGCCAAGGAGGGAATAGTGGGCTGGAAGTATCCGCCGGTCGGGTTTCGAGGGAGGATGGGGCCGTCCAGGCAATACAAGGCAGGGCGCAATGCTTCAGGCCTCCAAGGCGGGCGGCGTCGAAAATGCTGCAGTGCTGCGAGGCGGGCTCGTGGCGTAGGGCGAAAGGCCACCCGGAAAAGTAGAGCAATAGTCGGTGGCTGGTTGGTGGCAGGCACCTTTTGGAGGAGGGCGATCTGTGTTGGTGGCGGCGTGGTGTCGGGTATCGATTCTAGTCATGGGCGAGTGACGGTGGGTGGCTCGACGAAGGGAATTAATAGGGAGGTTTGTTGTAGGCGGGTGGAGGCGGCAAGGGAGGAGGCGAAAACCCGAGAAGCTGGTCGAGGTATATGAGCGTGCACAGCAAGCAGCTTGTGTTGGGCGCCAGAGAGCGCGCCGAGTCAAAGGGCAGTGCCTGTCAGGAGCATCGGTGTTGCATTCGCATTCCCTGGGGGGCTCAGAAAGAGCTCGCTGAAGTAGACGGCTCTCTCGTGCTCCCCGCCAGTGATGTCGTCGCGGCAGGGATCCGGGCAGTTACGGACAAGGGGGTGATGGGTGGGTAGCGGGAACCACGGAAATGGAGGGCAGGCCCACCGTTGACAGCGCAGCCCAAGTGCTTTGCCTGGGGGTCTCCAGTGCCTGCGCGCCGGGCACAGCCATACTCCGACACCTGGCGACCGAACTGGCTGTGCTGCCAAGAACAGGACCCCAGGCCAGAAATAACGTGATGTGCATCCAAGGCCGGAGCCATTGCGCTGGCCATCGAATCGAGACTGGAAGGTGCCAGAACCGTGGCCCGTCAGCCCGCCTCCGCACCCAGCTCGCTTACGCATTGCAGCCCGCTGAGCTGGGTCCAACCATGAGCTGTCGTGCGCCCATGGCTCAACACTTTTGGCACGAATAAGCATGAGGCGTGCACAGCATAGACACCCCCGTCGTGTCGTATTCCTTCACTAGCACCACTGATATCAAGAGTTGAATTCAAAATCGATGTCTCCAGCCTATGGGAAAGAATGCAAGAGCCGAACGCCAGAGTTTTTTGTTGTTTCTTTTCTTTTTTTATGCACATAAAAAACACACAAATATGTCCACCCAAGCATTTCGATCAGAAGCACGGGAACGGTTTCAGGCGACCTTGACTGACATGCGCGTGCAATGTCATCCATGTTGGACATGTATATAAGTAGGTTACCAAATAGACACCTGTGCGCTTGACACCTAGGGGCTAAGGCTGCCGGCCAGACATGTGCGAGCCCGTCTGATAGTGTCTGCACGGCGCATGTGGAGCCAACGTCACTCACATTGCTTGACGTAGTCTGAGCCAAGAGGCACGACGAGCGGGCCCAAGCAAGCAAAAGCGGACAGCGGCGTGAGCAATGGGCGTTATTATATAGGTGGGTACTTAATCTGCCACGAGCCCATGAAGCCAGATGGAGAAGGGAGCTGTTGGTACATATTAGCGCTTATCAAACGAGTATGAGAGGTGGTGCGATACACATGCTCCGTCGCTCCGACGGGCGCTGGCACTGGTAACCAGACAAAGCCCACCACGGCATCGCCTCATGCGCGTCGATGGCCGGCCACAAAACTGCCCTGACGGCTACCTCTTGCGGCCCAAGTTCCTGATGAGGATGCCGCCCACGACACTAGCGGCGACGGCGACTCCGCCGATGATGGCAGCGCCCAGTAGACCCTCCTTGGCCACCCTGTCATCGATAAGCGTCCGCAGGTTTGTCGCCTGCAAGTTTGTCGGCTCCTTATCCAACAGCAGGTCGTTGTACCGCCTCGCGTCCGCATAGTTTCCCAGCTTGTAGTTGCCCAACGCCAGGTAGTAAAGGCACTCGCGCCGCCGCTCCGGCGAGGTGCGGAAGATCTCTGACAGCAGCATCACTCCAAGCTGCTGGTCCGCCCGTGTGCTGGACTTGACGAGGCCCTGCACGCGCGATAGTTGTGGGGTTGTTTTTGTTAGCCGCTGGTCATTTGGCCGCTCCGGGCTTCCGTCATCTGCGGGGTCGATTTTTTTTTCTTTGCGTTTCTTCTTCTCATTCACCATTTTTTCTTTCTTTTTTTTCGCGCAAGATTGAGGAGGGGAAAAGCTGGTAGCCGTACCCAGGCATAGTTGAACTTCGTCTGCACACCGACCATGTCCCCCTCCTTCTCAAACTGCGCCCGCAGGACCTGGAGTTCGGCGGGCTGAAGAGGCCTGTCCAACACATCATATTCAGAATACGGTTGTCGCTAGAAGCAAGGGATCGGGGCAGTGGCCGAGGAGGGTAAGATGGTCATACGTTTCCGCATCTATCGCATCTGCACGTCGAAATCTGGTCAGCGTGCGCCGGGCGGGCGAAGCGGAGATTTTGTAAGCAACTCACAAGGAAGGTTGGTCCCCATCTTGGGCGGTTGTAGTGTGATGCGGGGAGCGCGAGACAGGAGGGGTTGTTCAAAGGCGACACGAGCAAAGTCTGCGCGCGCTCGACTCTATCGCGGGGCTGGGGGGGGTTATGTGCTTTTTGGGCGGCAACAGCACTGGTGGTGGCGGCGGCGGTCTATACGCTAGCACTGCGATGTATCACACGACGATGCCAGTCGTTCCGACGGAATGGATTGCTGTGGCGGAAGCCTGCACCGCACCACCATCTTTTTCCGTCCGCCTGCCCGCTGGCCGACCAAGTGGGTCTTGTGGGGGGACAAATGACGTGCAAGATAGTCTGCGATAAGATAACAGGGGTCGTCCTGGTGACGCGCTCCTCTCGTGTTTACTTTGATTGACCCGGACCACGACGCTCCAGGCCGCATCGCCACGCCAAGCGCTGAAACCACGTTCGCTACGATTACGCTTACTTGACCCCGTCAGGATATCGCGAAAAGGAAAGAAACACCACTGGTCAACTCTCAATATTGAGCATCGCAATTCACTCTTGTACCAAGCCAGCATACCAACTTTGCACGATGATTCTCGAGGAGGACCCCGCGCTGGTGCGTCAAAACATCAATCAATCAACCTCCCCTTGGATTTTCTCCTTGTACTGACTTGCCACGATCGTCCCCGCCCACAGTTGATACGCGCCACGGTCAACAACTTCAACATCCAGCCAGACAAGGCCGCTATCTCGCGGGTCGGGGGTGCTCTCTCGATGCTCCAGGAGGCCCGGCAACTCAGACTGCGCGAAGCAGAAACATCTCTTAAAAGTTTGTGCTGTCTGCTCCCGACATGATTGCCCAGAATAAAAGCCTGTGGAGTGGACGAAAACCCAAATGATCCACAAAGACACACGTACCTAACATGGCAAACAGAACTCTCGCGCCAACTCAACACGATCCAGTCGCAGCACGCCGAGCTGACATCGCAGCACTCGTCGGCCGCGCACGCGTCCGAGATGGCGCGCCTTGACACGCAAAAGTTCCGCACGGCCAAGGCCGCCTCGGATCTCGAGGTTGAGACTGAGCGGCTGTCGTCGCAGGCCGCCGACCTGGCCACGCGTCTGCAGGAACTCGAGCTCCAGGGCGTCGAGGGCGAGGCCTCGGCCACGGATCCGGTCGAGGATGAGGTCCTGCTCCGCCTCAAGGTCTACCGCAGCCTCGGGATCGAGCTCGAGCGCGACGGCGACGGGGCTGACGGGGCCGGCGGCGAGTGGACCCGCGCGGTCATCCGCAATGACCGCAAGGGCGACGTCCACGTCGTCAACATGGATAAGAAGTTCACCAGATTCTTCTACGCCAACTACTTTTGGCAGACTCTATAAACAACGCTAGCTCTCGGCCTGTCATTGAGTCGGGGATGGGGTTGCATGATTTGAACGACAAAGGTGAGCGGGATCCACGGGCGGTCCCTCCAAATACTCCACGGTGCGCTTCGACTATTTTGCTAACCTTGTGGCAGGTTGTGACGAAGCGAACATATGTGTTATGACGGCGTTGGTGGTGTTGGGTTTGGAGAAGCCGCGGTTTTTTTCTATCGGGCCACATGTGCTTCTAAATATCTCCATTCTTGTTTTGTGCATACATGGTCCATGAAGAAGTATCTGGCCCCAGGAGATTAGGTTCCTGTCACACCCCGGTGCGCCAGGAGTGGCCTCACGGAACTGTATCCGGATTTTTGTCTATAATCTTGATTGATACCCATTTTATTGGTTTCTCTTGGCATGATTCATGATTTTGGGTCGCACAGCGGATGCCTTTATCTACCCTGAAGATCTATATCAAAAAAAGAAAAAAGAAAAAGAAAACAACACTGCTTCCGTGTAGGCGGCCAAGTTCACACCATGATGTAATACCCAATATTCTTTACGATGCCACTCAGAGTGAGGCAGTTCTTTGATCAAGTGCTGCAGCTCAATGAAGGTTTGTCAAGGCATCGATGTATCGCTTTCAAAGAAAGGTAGTAGGCCGGCGTAATCGGCCTGGCCTCATGATCAGATAAACCTTGGGAGGTAACGACCGACTGGATAGAAGCCACATGCGCCATACAGAGTTGACCTAGCCCGACTTTGGAACAGAGCAGTGATACGGCCATGATATTGTTGGTGGAATTTCTTTCTTTCTCCTTGCTTTCTGCCCTAATCTTAAGCTTAATTGCTATAGCCCAAATTCCGAGGCCTGTCGTGTTCTTTTCCAAGGCGTCGACGAGCCACTTCGGCTTGTCCCGTACGCCGTTGTGGGGTTGCTGCTGCCTTCAAACCCGGCGCCCGCACGGCCCGCTCGCAAGAGGGACGGCACGCCCCCGATGGAAGCTCTGCGGCGCGAGCTGTTGGACGCCACCGGCAAAGGCTGGCCGCTGCCACTCCGAAGCATAGTCAACAACTGTAGGTGCTGTGAATGGTGTTGCTCTTGTTGCTGCTGATATAGCTGTTGCAGCTGGAGCAGTCGTATCTTGGAGTTCGTGTCGCCGCCCCGGTCATAAAGGCGCGAGGAAACGGAGAACTGAGTTGCAAAGTCTCTAGGCCAGCCGCCACTCAAACCGGACCCGACATCATCCGGATAATAGTAGTAGGAATCCAGGTCGTCGTCATCGTCGTCGTAAAAGCCAGCGGTGCCTCCGTAGTGACGATCCAGTGCGTCCTCGACAGGCGGGATGTGAGAGTGACGCCTCCCGCCGGAAGCACCAATCCCGGCCCCTGCCGTAGGACCTATACCCACGCCGGAACCAAAGCCGCCCTGTCTGTGTCCACCGACGCCAGGTACTCCTACTCCTGCAGTGCCATTGGTGCTGTTACTCTTGAAACAAAAGCCGTTGGTGAGACTTGAGCTTGCGCTGCTAGCGGTGCTGGGACCGCTGCTGGTTGTACTGCTAGAACTGCTGCCAGGGTTAGAGACAGGCAGGGTCACGCGCTGGCTGAAACTGTTCCCTCGAGAGGCGCGGGATCGGCTGCTTCCTTGGATGACAAGCAAGGGAGACGGCTGGCGTGGAGCCGGGGATTCGGAGTTGAGTGTTCGGGAGTGGCCACCGCCGCGGCTCGCGAGGGAGGATGTCGATACGGATGGCGGAGACGAGTGTGCGAGAGGCCAAAAGAAGACGCGACAGATAGAGGTGACGGCGGCGTGGAGGAGGATGGCACTTGCGAGAAAGACGAGTAGTGTAGCAGACAGGAAGCTTGTACAGATGGCGGCAACGGTCAGTGGTCCTGAGAGCACGACCACGGCGGCGACAAGCGCCAAGTTCCAGGGTTTTAATATGGCCCAGGCCATGACTGGGAGTGTATCGATGCTCGAGTTGGTGATGCCGTTGGGCGAGCGAGGGCGACTGTCTTCGTTATCGTGCACCAGCCTTCAGGAGCGTTTTCCAAGAACAACAAGGAGGCTCCAGATGCCCCCTGATTCTTTCCCTCACGTGCTGCTTCTCTCCCCCGTTCCTCGGCTCCGTCTGCCGCTTTGTAGGAGCTCAGAGAGGCCTTGTGAGATCCTTTTCAGAGCCAACTTGTTAACATGGGCAACTGCATGGGTGGCTTTTGGGCGGAAGAAGGTGGAAGTAGTCGCTTGCGTCGTGGAGTGAAGCAGTTACGTCGAGTATGCAGCAGGATCGGAGAAAAAAAACCGAACCGCCACTTTGCAGACGGCAGATTTGCGGTGAGACAAAGGACGGATTTGCAATAGCCTTCTCCCCTCGCCTTCTCGCCCAGCTCGAGACCATTGGCTTGACCAGAAGGGTTAGAGAAGGGGCAGTCCAGTGCCCTGGGAGATAAAAGACCGGCGCGGTGCAGTGCAGCGACTGGCAGTCGGCCGGACCGGACCCTTTGATCGGCACTGCACCCCAGAAAACGAGGTGCAGAAAGCACGCAGTTTGGGGATGGCATGTGAAGGACTGAGGCCAGCAGAGGGAAAGAAGGTTGGGGGTTGATACAAGTACATGTACGGGCGAGTCAGAGCCGGGACCTGGCCAGAGCCAGTGCACGGCTTCTACCCGCCTCCAGGCCTGACCCTGGGGGTTTCCCCAGGGAGCTCCCAGGCCGGCCGGCTTGGGCAATCTCTCTCTGTATTGAGATTGCGCGGGGCCGAAACAAAGGGCGCAGCTGGAGATGCCACGACCGCATGAGAGTCAGGGTTGACCTGTGCTCGGCAAGCCCCCTGGCTGGATTTCTGGCTCGCCCAGAGATCGGGGATGGAGAAGGCGGTCCTGAATAGCCGTGGCCATGCATCCCGAGGGAGAGTTAACCGCTAGGGTGCTAGTAGACAAGTGCCCAAGCACGCAGCCGCCGACTCCGCGTACGTAGGTAGCTAGAGAGACAGACACGGAGCAGGCGCCGTGGGATGTATGGGCCGATCGATCCTACTACCGACCAGCCGTCCGTCTCTGGGCCCGTGTTAGCATGATGCTGGAAAGTTCCAGTGCTAGTTAGGTGCTGGCCGGCCGCCATAGTTAGCCGCGGCCAGGCCGAAGAGGTGTGTTGAGCGAGCGGTGAGTAGCTCTACTCGACGCCTTGCATGTCCTGCTCGCCCTCTCTCCTCCTCTCTGGCGAGGGTGGAGGAGGCGGGCATGGAAAGCCATGGATAGCGAGGGAGAAGCGCGAGTGGCGACAAAGACGCCCCGGGCGCAGCAGGGCTGGCTGGCTCCTGCGACTTTACTGGGGGGAAGTTGACTGTTGCGCTGATATACAGCAAATGGACCAGTAATTACCGCGGGGGTGGGCTTCTTTCAGCGAACAGACATTTGCCCGAGGTTTCTGATGGGCAAAATTTCGGGGTTTAGCCCCGGGCGACGACGAAGCTAAAGGAAGTCAAGGCAGTGGCTGCCTAGCGGCAAATACGGAAGGTGGGAAGGCACTAGGCGGGACTCTGTTGCATGTGCGACTGCCCCAACGCCGAAGGATCCCAAGGCACTGGTGCCAGCCACGCCAGCCCATCACGATGGCTCGTGCAAGCCACCTGCTGCTGCACCCATGCAGGTAGGCTACCTGCACAGGTGCTGTACCTATGGGTGCAAACCCGCTCAGCCAGGCGCAGAGGACCCCTGGAGACAGCGCAGAAGCGGGGAGCTCCACCACGGATCGGGCAAGCGAGGGGAGGCGGGGGTGACATCATGACCAACGCACCAACGTCGAGGGGCCAGCTGCGACCGCCGCGCCCAGGCTCGACCATCCGATCGCTGGCTTCATGCCTAGAGTGGGAGCCCGGGCCGCTTGCGGAACACCGGAGCGTCCTGTCCTGTCTCGTCCGATCCCGCCAGCGGGCTGAGCGAGCCGCCATTCCGACAGAGGAGCTTGGCGAGGCTGGCCAACACCCAATCCGTACATCCGTAGCTTAGCTGGGGTCGGTCGAGCCCGTAGATCAGGCTGGGCAGCGCGAGATGTGCCAAGGTCACGACCACGACCACGACCACGACCACGGGCACGGGCACGGGCAGGGCGGCGGACATGCCGTGCCCGCCGCCGCCAGCCTGCACGAGCCTTTCCCCTGGGACGTCGCGATCTACGACGCGCACTGCCACCCGACCACGACCTCCGCCTCGATCGCCGCCATCCCGGGCATGAAGGCCCGCGCCATCGCCGTCATGGCCTCGCGCGCACAGGACCAGGATCTCGTCGCCTCGGCCGCCGAGCGACAGGGCCACCGCGAGGTCGAGGGCGGCAGAGTCCTTCCGGCCTTTGGCTACCACCCGTGGTTCTCGCACTTGATCTTCGACGACACGGTGCCCCCAGACCAGCGGACCTTCGACCCGGAGGCCGCCAGGGCCGGCGGCCGCGCGGCGCTCGACGCCCAGCTGGCCCGCCACTACGGCGCCGTGCTCAAGCCGTCGGCGGCCGGCGACGCCGACTTTACGGCCCAGATGCCGGCGCCCGAGGCTCTATCGGACGTCGTGGCCGCCACGCGCCGGCGCCTCCTCCGCTTCCCGCACGCCCTGCTCGGCGAGGTCGGGCTCGACAAGGCCTTCCGCCTGCCGCAGCCGCGCGAGCCGGGCCCGGACGGCGAGCCGGACCCCCCGGCCGACGACGAGCGCAACCTCGCCCCCGGCGGCAGGTACGGCCGGCGCCTGAGCAAGTACCGCGTGGCCATGCCCCACCAGGAGCGCGTGCTGGCGGTGCAGCTTGCCGTGGCCGCCGAGCTGGGCCGCCCCGTCAGCGTCCACGGCGTCCAGTGCCAGGGTGTGCTGTTCGACGCGCTGGCGGCCACGTGGAAGGGCCACGAGAGGGAAGTGCTCAGCCGCCGTCAAAGGGCCCTCGTCGCCAAGGGGGCCGAGGCTTACGAGGACTACGACTCTGGAGACGACGAGGATAATGCGGGCAGAACGCCCAGTACCCGCAAGGCCACGGCCGAAGCGACCGGCAGCACGCCTCCGCAGAGCACGCCCAAGCCGTACCCGCCGCGAATATGCCTGCACTCGTTTAGCGGCTCGGTCGAGTCGATGAGGCAATACCTCGATCCGCGCATACCTGCGCGCATCTACTTCTCCTTCTCCTCCGCCATCAACCTGTCCACCCCGACCGGGGGCGAGCGGGTGCCCGAGGCGATCGGCAGCTGTCCTGATGACCGTATCCTTGTTGAGACGGACCTGCCCGAGGCCGGCGAGCAGATGGACGCGGCGCTGGAGCACATATGCCGCGCCGTTTGCGAGATCAAAGGCTGGGGCCTGCGCGAGGGTGTCGAAAGGATAGCTAGGAACTTTGAGGAGTTTGCCTTCGGCCCCTGAGCTGGTGGTCAATAATTCTGGGGGACAATTTAGATTGGATCTATTATAAAGTTACGGCCCATTGATACTCCTTGTATTCTGCCACATCAAAGAGGTTTTGGTAAAGACTCGCATGCGCGGAGCTGGTATATTCATATTCCGTTTCTTTTGATCTTGCACCCTAAAAGTGGGAGCACTTGTTGTGAGACAAGTTGCACGTGCAATGCCTGGCTAACGTATCAGAAATATCATGACGTACATTATCCTGTAGATATTATGCTGGCTGTCTCATGACCGAAAAAAAAAGAAAAGAAAAACAGTGGTACCAAGACGATCCGGTGTGACCGCCGAAGCCAACTGAAACAAATGGAAGAAGATAAAAGAGGGAATCGGGGTGAGAAGTAAGAGTTAAAACACACATTAGAGCGCAAGAAAATAGACGAGCTCCATCCTAATCCTTGGTGTCGCCCAGGAGAGGGTCGGCGCTGCCAAAACCAGAGAGGGAGGAACTTCGGTCACTCGGGTCGTACGCAGACGAACTGGGCGTATATAGGAATCCGTCGGCGACCAGGCTCAAAGCTGGCGATGACTGTTCCTTCGTGCTGGCAGGCAGCAAAGGCCCGGTGGCCTGGTAGAGGGGAAGAGCCTCGCTATAGCGGCTATGCCCGCTGTCGACCGACCGCCTCGCCGGCCTGCCCTGCTCGGCGGCGACGATGTCCGACACCATGTCGGCGGCGACCCGCAGGCCCGCAATCTCCTCCTCCACGGTCGTCTCCGGGGAGCTGTCGGGGCCGCCGTCGCCGGCGGGCTTCTGCTGCCACGTCTTGAGGAGTATGTCCACCTTCTCCTCGTCGTCGTCGACGCCGTCGCCGCGGCTGCCGCTGGCAAGCCGGCGCAGCGACGCCCCCAAGCGCTCGCGGGCGCGCCCGACGGCCGCCCTGAACTCGGCCCGGCGGCGGCTTCGCGCCTCCCTGCGCGCCCGGAACCGCTGGCACCAGTTAGTATTGTCGCTTCCGCCCCGCTTGCCCTTGCACCTCCGGTGGAGAAGGGCGATGATGACCCCTAGGCCCACCAAGCAGAGGGAGACTTTGGCCAGCGGCGAGAGCCGCCGGTCGCGCCCGTACGGCGGCGGCGGGCCGTAGCCGTGGTGGCCGGGCCCCGGGCGCCAGCTGTGGGGACGGTCGTGGCGTCCGAATCCATGGCCATGGAGAGGGTGGTTGAGCGACGGCGTGCTCCAATCTTGGGTTCCCGAGATCGGGGCGCCGTCCTCGTCCGAGGACGGCGGTGGCGAATGCTGGTGATGGTCTCCGTGAGAGCCAGGTGCCGGGAAATCTCCCGTCGGGGGCCCGTGGCGGAAATGGGGCTTCCGCCACGGCGGCTGGTCAGTCCGGGTGGCGTTTCCGTGGCCGCAGCCCGCGCCGTCGCCGGGGTGGTGGAAGCGGTGGCGCCACCAGCGCGGAGGTCCGCGCCAGCGGTGGTGATGGTGGTGGTCGCCGCCGCCGTGGAAGAGGGAGGCCGCGAAGCTGCCGACCTTGTTCAGCAGGGACTTGACGAAGCAGCCGATGCTGTCGCAATCCTTGAGGCCATGGTGAAAGTTACTCCTCACCCAGCCGTACGACTCGGCGACGAGCCTCTCCCGCGTCCGTATAATGCGGTGAATCTCGGCTGCCCTGCTCCTCAGGGTGTCGATTTCGTCCAACTCGGCAGCCAACTTCTCTGGCGAGGGCTGTTGCTCAGAGCCGTCCCCGGAGCTGCGGTCACCAAACAGGGCCATCGAGGCAGGGCCCTTTATGCTCGATATCGCCATGGGCACGACCTGGCGGAAGTGGAGAGAGATTTGCATATCCTCGACGGCGGTTCCCGACACCGAGTTGATCGAGAGCGACATGATCTGTTCCTTGGCCGCGCCCCGGGCATCCACACAGGTAAAGTTCCATGTGGCGTCAAATGTGTAGTCCTGACGGGTGGTAAACGTCCCCGACCCGATTTCGGGGAGAGCTTGTTTGTTAATTGACACATTTGGCCGGGCACAAGGATCAGTAGCCTCATGGACACTGAGTGCAAAGTCCTGTTTTTTTTCGCAGCGGCCATCAGCAATGAAGAGTGTCAGTGGGTGACATGATTGGCTAGGGCACTCACCAGATAATCAACCGGGAAGGTTTGGGGGAGGTCTTCAAAGACAACGTAGGCCGACGAGGTGGACTCTATGGCCAGCGCCGGCGCCAGCAGGCAAACAGATGCCAGGGCCGTCGAGAGGCAACGCATGGCTGGCGGTCGTCGCTATGTAACGGCCGCAGCGGAGCGGAAGGTGGTGTTGAAAGGGGCACAGAGGGGCCGCAGCGGACTGACGAGGCTGCCTCGGGAAGGCGATGGTGGCCCCCTTTTGCTTTTAGGTCGGACGACAACGCCAAGCGGAGGCTGCCTTCACGCCACCAGCTCGGCGTGGCGAAGCAGACCAGCCCTTTGCGACGGTGCGCAGAGGGGTTGATAAAAGGGCGGCCTTGGCCTGCTAGGGTGCTCGATGGGGATAGTGCAGGTCGGGGCGTTCAGCCAGCGAGGGCGCTGAGCAAGGGGGTGCGATGATCCTCCGAGCCAGCCCGGCCAAAAAGACAACCCGCCCAGCCGGCCTAGAGTAGTGGCTTCAGAATGATGCAGATACGGATGCTGGGGGTCAGAGCGCACACATCATCTCTTGGCAACAATGGAAGAGCAAAGGCGGACATGGAGAGAAAAGAAAGGGCGATGATGGCAACAAGGTGACAAGAGACAGGACCGAGAAAGCTTGAGTCGCCCGTGCACAACAAGCAAGAGCCAAGATCCATGCTTACTGCAACTTCATGTTTGCCAGCCAGCCCATCAAACACCCGCCCCACACCCCTAGCGACGCGTACGTCCCCGACACCACTTTGCCGTGGCCCCGAGAAGGGTCGGGGGGGAGGGAAGCAGGGAGTTGGAATGCGGGAGCAGGCTGCTTGGCTG
>PYSQ01000408.1:0-29572 GCA_003049435.1 Nakataea oryzae
GGCGAGCCCCATCTGACCATGCGCCGTGCGTTACATGCCCATATTGGACGGGGTAAGCCAGGCAGGCTGCAGCGCGCATGGGTCGGGAGCGTTAGGTAGTCTGGTCCGAAGCACGACGGGTACAATCAGCATGGGCTAGAGGGGAAAAAAGAAAAGAAGAAAAAAAAACCGTGTGCCGTGCCGACCAGTTCCACTTGCATGCCAGGGCACACGCGCGCCGCCCATCAAAAAGCTTGACCCTCGGCCGACCCTGAAGCTTGTTTTTTTTTTTTTCTTTTTTCTTTTCTGTCTTTCTTTTTTTGTCTCTCCCTCTCTCGGCTACTGCCGCCTCCCCAACGCCCACCAGCCCTGCCTGATTCAAGGCGAGAAGCCCGCACACAAAGGCAGCCCGTGAAGCGCGCGCACAGCACACCCGCCGCCAGCCATGGCTGCCGCCACGCACGAAAAGCAGGCCGCGGACGGCGTCGACGACTACAAGCGTGACTCGGGCTCGGCCGTGCACGACGAGGCGATGCTCGCGCAGGCGTACACGGCCGAGGAGGAGGCGGCCGTGGTGCGCCGGCAGGACATGGCCATCCTGCCGCTGTCGGCCGGCATCTACTTCCTCTGCTACCTGGACCGGTCCAACATCGGCAACGCCAAGATCCTCAACTCGAGCACCAAGAACGATATGCAGTCCGAGACGGGCACGACAAACTACCAGTTCACCATCGCGCTCATGGTGTTTTTGATCGCCTACGCCATCTTCGAGGTGCCGTCCAACATCCTGCTCAAGAAGCTGCGCCCGTCGCGCTGGATTGCCTTCCTCATGTTCAGCTGGGGCGCCATGACCATGATCCTGGGCGCCGTGCACGACTTTGCCGGCATGGCGGCCCTGCGCTTCCTGCTGGGCATGTTCGAGGCCGGCCTGTTCCCGGGCCTGGTCTACTACCTGACCTTTTGGTACAAGTCGGACGAGCGCTCGCTGCGCGTGGCCCTGATCCTGGCCAGCGCCACGCTCGCCGGCGCCTTTGGCGGCGCCATCGCCTACGGCATCGGCCACATGAACGGCGTGGGCGGCCTCTCGGCCTGGCGCTGGCTCTTCATCCTCGAGGGCATCCCCAGCTGCCTCTCGGCCGTCCTGGTCTGGTTCCTGCTGCCCGACTACCCGGAGGAGTGGTCGGGCCTTTCGACGCGCCAGCGCGACGTGGCGGCCGCGCGCCTGGCCGTCGAGGGCTCCAAGAGCTCGCACTCGTCCATGAGCTGGGCCGAGGCCGTGGCCACGCTCACCGACTGGCGCCTGTACGGCCACTACGCCGTCTACTTTGCCATGTCGGCGCCCTTTAGCAGCCTGTCGTACTTTACGCCCACCATCACGGCCGGCCTGGGCTTTTTTGACCTGCACGCGCAGCTCATGACGGTGCCGCCTTATGCTGTGGCGTATGGTGGGTGCCTTTTTTTTTCTTTCTTCTTTCATCCCGGGATTTAATATGAGTGTCGTTTCTTTTTTTTTTTTTTGCTAACTAGCACCCTTTGCAGTCGTCCAAATCATAGTCAGCTGGTCCGCGGACCGGACCAACGAGCGCGGCCTCCACGCGTCTGCCCTCTCCCTCATGGGCGCCATCGGGTTCCTGGTGTCGGCCATCCTGCCGCCGACCGCGTTCCTGCCCCGGTTCGGGTGCCTGATCGTGGCGGCCGCGGGCGCCTTCAGCTGCATCCCGCCGCTGCTGGGGTGGCTGTCGTCCAACGTGCACAGCACGGCGGCCACGGGCCTCGCCATCGCGCTCAACGTCAGCTTCGGCGGCGGGCTCGGCCAGATCCCGGGCGTCTGGATCTACAAGGCCGACGAGGCGTCGAGGGGCTACCCCACGGGCCACTTTGTCAACGCCGGCATGATGTTCTTCGTCGCGGCCGGGTCCCTGGCGCTCAGGTTCTACTACGTGTGGCGGAACAAGCAGCTGCTGAGGGAGAATCCGACGGGAGACGTTCGGCTATTTAGACTGTAGTGGGCGGGCGGACTGGCGGTGGACGAGGGGGGAATGGATGGGTGGCTGGGCTTCTTTTCTTTTTTTTACTGGTCCGGATGATCTTGTCAAATATCAAGGAGCGGGTAGCGCCAGCGCACATGTGCTCGGGAGAGAAACACGCGAAAGACGTGGGGAAAATTATCTCCGGCAATTGTCTCATCCACCTGGAATGTGCGCGCCAAACATATTGCGAGTGGGTTCCTTGGCGCGGCCGTTGTCTGGTGCAGCCGTCGGGCATCTCCCCGCGGCGCGGGTCCCTCCCTCCCCCAGCAAGAGAACCCCCCCTCCCCAATCACCAATCACCCGGCACCGGATCTGTCCAACGGCAGTACAGCGGCCGAACCACAAAACCCGCCCGGGTAGCCAGGACATGGGGAGGGCTCCGTTACATTGCGGAGCAGCAATTGGACCCCAAGCCGTGCCCTTTTCGCGGCCGCTGGGCTCCGGCCTGGCAGCGGCGCCTTGCTCCACGCGGTGTTTCTGGCTCCGGCTGGCGCGCGCCGAGGCGAGATTTTCCGTGGGATCCAGACATCGCGCGGTGGGTCGGGGGAGGAAGCGCAGCCCTGGCTGGACGGGTAGAGCGGCCTCTGTGTGCTTGGGAAGGATGAACGGGGGCGACTGGTCGGGGTGAAGTAGAGAATGATAAATAGACCGCCTCCTGGCTTCGGTTCGGGGTTTTGGTATGACACTGGACAGCCAGCAGCTCCTTTCCCCAGGACCAGAGGCACTCCATCTTGTCTATATAGAAAAAAAACCAAAAAAAGAACCTCCGTCTTCAAGAGAGAACCGCGCCGCCCGCCCTCAAGATGGTCTCCCTCAAGGCCCTCCTCGGGCTCGCCCTCTGCCTGGGCTCCCGCCTCACGGCCGCCGCCCCGCAGCCGCTCGAGGGCGCCGCGGACGCGACCTCTGGCCTGGCCGAGGTGCTCGCCAACCCGTCGGCCGGGTGCAACAAGAACCCCGGGCTGACGTCGGGCACGCGCTCCATCAGCGTCAACGGGCGCAACCGGCAGTACATCATCCGGGTGCCCAACAACTACGACCGCGCGCGCACGTACCGCCTCATCTTCGCCTTCCACTGGGTCGGCGGCACCATGAACGACATATCGTCGGGCGGCACCGACCGCGAACTGTGGTCCTACTACGGCATGCAGCGCGTCGGCAACGAGAGCGCCATCCTGGTGGCGCCCCAGGGCTTCAACAACGGCTGGGGCAACAACGGCGGCGAGGACATCGCCTTTGTCGACGCCATGGTGGCGCAGATCCAAAACGCGCTGTGCGTCGACACGCGCCAGCTCTACGCCATCGGCTTCTCGTACGGCGGCGCCATGAGCTACAGCATCGCGTGCTCGCGCGCAAAGGTGTTCCGCGGCGTCGCCGTCATCAGCGGCGGCCAGCTGAGCGGCTGCAGCGGCGGCAACGACCCCATCGCCTACATGGGCATCCACGGCATCAGCGACGGCACCCTCGGCATCGGCGGCGGCCGCGGCCTGCGCGACCGCTTCGTGCGCAACAACGGCTGCCAGAGCATCAGCCCGCGCGAGCCCAACAGGGGCAGCGGCGGCCACGTCAAGACCGAGTACCCGGACTGCAGGGCCGGCTACCCCGTCACCTGGATCGCCTTTGACGGCGGCCACTACCCCGGCGCCGTCGACAACGGCCCGGAGAGCGGCGCCAGGTCCTACGTCCCGGGCGAGATCTGGGGCTTCTTCAACAAGCTGAACTAGGAGATGGGCGGGCGTGGTTTGCAGGGATGATGGATGGTCGCGAGTTTTGCCTCTGCTTCGCTCTCTGCCAAAAGTACCATTGAGGGTTTGGGACGTTTTGTTGTTGGAGATGTTTTGTTGGTGCCGGTATCAAGTTGAATGCCAGTGTATATACGAGCCAAGTTGACAAGCCTTGAGAGAAGACGACGCCTATTCTGGTTGACCACAGCTCAAAGATCTGCCCGTGGCTTTGTGCCGATGGAAGCTGCACTAATATGAACGGGCAGCGCATACCCCGCACTGA
The DNA here is from genome assembly GCA_003049435.1 of Nakataea oryzae. Taxonomy (NCBI): domain Eukaryota; kingdom Fungi; phylum Ascomycota; class Sordariomycetes; order Magnaporthales; family Magnaporthaceae; genus Nakataea; species Nakataea oryzae. Next base: position 4,014 of record PYSQ01000408.1, read on the forward strand.
TGCCGTCCTTCCGCAGCTGCATGACGGAATTCCCTGCCCGAGCGCTTCCAAGCTCGTGGATTTGGGCGTGGTGGCGGCAGTTGGAGGGAGCCCAGGCGCTGCATGCAGCTTATGGTCTTGGCCGCGTGGCGGAGTTGCAGTACACAGCAGCCAAGCCAGTCGCTGCTTACTATGTATGTAGGCCAGAATCGCCCTCCCTCGCAGTCTTGGGGCAGGACGCAGCTTAAGCTCCCTCCCAGCCCCACGCACACCAAATCCGTCTCGCTGCAAAAATCCGCCGCCAGCGAACGCGGATGCGGGCCCCGGTACGACAGCGGATTTGAGTGATCAGGGGTTTCCATTGGAGCGAGCTATCGTAGCACTGTGATGAGCGCGCAAACCCACCCACGCCGTCGCATCGCAGCTGAGGGGACGGCAGCCGATGGCGACAATGGCAGCGGGCAGGATCGTGATAAGAAGGAGGAAGGGAGGCCTGAGGGATGGGAAGCGAGCATGGCGGGTCAAGGCAAAGGGCGCCGCCCAACAAAAACAAAGCAGCAGCAACGACAGCATCACCAGGGCAAAGCAAAACTGGACCGTTGGAGGCTGGCGGCAATCGCGATGCTATCCATGCCGATCCTCTGGGCACTGGTCTCCGCCCTGGCCGGCACGACTGTGGCTGGCGTCGGCCTCACCCTCGACGACGTGCTTCGAGTGCCGGGCCTGGGCGGCCTCCGCAGGGCCCCTCGTCCCGGCGCATGCGAGGCCGCCACGTTCCGCGCCGCACTCCCTTCGCGTGCCATTATCGAGAACGTGACGTCGGTGCCCGAGGGCGGCACCTTTGGCGAGGGCGCCGCAAACCTGGCCTCGCCGACGGACCCGACGGGGCTGCCGCAGCTGTGCGCCGTCATTGTGCGGGTGGCGAGCTCGCCGACGTCGAGCTTCCGGTTCGGCATGTTCCTGCCCACGGCGCCCGGCAGGTGGAACGGCCGGTTCCTGGCCGTGGGCAACGGCGGGTTCGGCGGCGGCATCAGCTGGCTGCAGATGGCCGAGGCCGGCCCGCACCACGGCTTCGCAACGCTGTCGACCGACACGGGCCACAGCTCAAACGCCACGGGTGTCGACTGGGCGCTGCGCAGCCCCGAGGCCAGGACCGACTGGGGCTGGCGCGCGCTGCACGAGTCGGTGGAGATGGGCAAGACGCTCACGCGGGCGTTTTACGGCGGCGCGGGGACGGGGCCGCGGCGCATCTACTCTTACTTTTCCAGCTGCTCGACGGGCGGGCGCCAGGGCCTCAAGGAGATCCAGACGTCGCCGGCGAGCTTCGACGGGGTGCTGGTGGGGGCGCCGGCGTGGTGGACGAGCCACCTCAACACCTTCGCGGCAAAGGTCGGCACGTACAACCTGCCGTCCGACGCTCCGCACCACGTGCCCGCCGGGCTGTTCGCCGCCATCCGGCGCGAGGTGGTGCGGCAGTGCGACGCCGACGACGGCGCCGTCGACGGCATCGTGTCGGCGCCCGACGAGTGCGGCTTCAACCTGGGCGCCATGCGCTGCGGCAACCCGGGCGTGCCCGAGGACGCCTGCCTGACCAACGCCCAGATCCAGACCGTGCGCAACGTCTACGCCGACTGGCGGCGCAGCGGCGGGAGCGACCCCGCCAGGCCCGCCACCACGTACCGTGGAGGGCCGCAGCCGCCGGCAGCAGCCGCCGCCGCCGCCGCGGTGCTCGGGGCCGACGACGAGCTGCTGCACCCGGGCCTGGGCCCCGGCAGCGAGGACGGGTGGGGCGCGCTGCTCAACGGCACCGAGCCGAGCCCGTTTGGGGTCGGCTACATCCGCAATTTTGTGCTCGACGACCCGGCCTGGGACTGGCGCGCCTTCAACGACAGCATCCTGAACCTCGCGGCGCGCGCCGACCCCGGGGGGCCGACGGCGGACCGCTATGACATCAGCGCGTTCCGGCGCCGCGGCGGCAAGGTGCTGCTCTACCACGGCACGGCCGACGGGCTGGTGCCCATGCGCGGGTCGCACCTGTACTACGAACGGACGAAGCTGGCGATGGGGAGGGGCAGGCACAACAGGCGCGAGGGCGACGACGGCATCAGCGACTTCTTCCGCTACTTCCTGGTGCCCGGCATGGCCCACTGCGGCGGCACGCCCGTCGACGCGCCGTGGGCGTTTGGGGCCGCGGGCCAGGCGGGCGCGCTCGGCGCCTCGCACTGGTCCGTCCCGGGGTTCGCCGACGAGCGGCACGACGCGCTGCTGGCGCTGGCCGCCTGGGTCGAGCGCGGGAAACCCGTCGACAGCGTCGTGGCCACCACGTGGAACGACTGGCGCAACGCCAGCTCGGGCGTGCGCGGCCAGCGCCCGCTGTGCCCGTTCCCGCGCCGCGCCGTGTGGGACGGGGTCGGGGACCTGCACGCGCCGGGGAGCTGGCGATGCGGGTAAAGGCGGTGGTCGTGGAGGTGGTGGTCGTGGTGTGTGTGTGCGTGTGTGCGTGTGTGCGTGTGTATGCGTATGTGTGAGGGGCCTTTGGGGGCGTGCTGGCGATGCACGCAGGTGGGCGCTGTTTGGCTTGTGCGGCGCAGCAGGGCCATTTTTCCCGCCCTGCGGTTGTTTCCTGGCGGTGGTGGTAGTGCTGTGGAGTGGGCCCGCCCCCACTGCACAGCCTGGCAGCCACCACGGACGGCCACGAGGAAACCCTTAGCTTAGCCCAGCCGCCGCCCCCGCCGCTAAAGCATTGCGGTCCGCCGTGGGGCTCCAGCCACGACGAGCGCGCCGTAAATCAAACAAGATGCCTTCGGCGACGTTGCTCGTTGGCCAGAGTGACGCACGCATAGATTCCATCGGATCGACGGCCTCTGAACCCGCGGTCAATGCGTTGTGCATCCCGGGGCGGCACCCCGGCGGCTCGTCCCATTTGGTTATTTCTAATTATCTGATCTGCGCGACATCTGACCTCTGTGTTTGCGTCCAAATGTGCCTTGCCAATGCGCCCTTCGAAACAGAACCAGAACCAGCAGCGAAACGACGGATATTTGTCAAAAAGATCCTGGACAGCACAGGGGACGGCAAGTGGGCCACCGCGGCCTTTGATGCGGGAAAATGCCAGGCAAGCCCAAGCCGCCCGCTCTCTCGACCAGGCCCCAGTTGGGCGCTAATTTTCTGCAGCCTCTGGCCTCGCTCTCATGCGTACCCGCAGCAGAGCCGCGTGTGTCGGCTGTCATCGGACTCTAATGTTGGGCTTGCTTTGACTTATCGGATGGTCCCTGCAAATGGCCTCACCCCGCGCTGCGTCATACTCAACGTAGCCTCTCCCGGGCCCCCCCTGTCCAGCTGAGGACGCGGCAGGCGTGTGGCCGTTGGCAGCAAACCTGCATAGTCGATCCAGGAGTACACACGGCCAAGTACAGCCACAAACAGCGCACCACCATCTCCCACGCTGCGCTGTGCGGGATCGCCGGCAAGGGGGGGGGGGCAGCGCAGGGCGGCCGCCAATTACTGCGACGGCCGCGCCCTCAATCCTTCCTCTCTGGTACGTGCTTTCGTCCCGCGCGTGGTGGATGGGTGGAGCAAGCAATGGGGGCTGACAGTTCAGGTCAAGGTCCCTTCCGGATCGCGCGTGCCGGCCGGGGCGGGGCCCCTCCAGATCTCGTAGCAGCTGGGGCGGGTATCGCAGGCTCGAATCTGGGCTAGTCTTTTGAGCCTCCTTTTTTCAGACACAGAGAGAGACGCTTTTGCCGCCATTTGCGTGGAAAAAAGCCCTCTTGTTTCCAGAGCAGGCACACGGGTTTCGCCAGCTCGACGCAACAACGGCCCAGGCCATGCAGGGCCCTGCCAATCCAACCGTCATGTTTCAGCCCTGCCCACCTGTCCCAGGAAGCAAGCCACCCGGGCGGTTGGCTGGCTGGCGGAGCGGCGGGTGAAATCGTACATTGCATACGGCGGCCTCATGCTGCGGCCTACTTATCTCCGTCCATGGCAAGTGCCGGTGGTGGTGGTGGTGGTGGTGTGGTGACGTCTCGGTTCGACTGGGCCCGCCCGTTGAAGGCTGTTTTCTTTGTGCGTGACTGGAGGGGCCCGCGCTGGAAAGGCGGCTGCATACTGCAGCGAGTGTCAAGCTCGGCCCCCATTCGAGTGTGGAAAACATTGCCATCTCGCGCCCTCCCTGGCCGTCGCCGAGAACAACCCACGTCATCTCCTGTTCCTGGTGGTGATGGGGAGACCGGTGACACGATGAAAGAAGGTTATCATGCCGCCCTCAAACCCGGGGAGAACCCAACCAACGGCGCCAGCACTCCTTGGCATTTTGAAGCCACGTCCGCCGCCGGACCCCTGATGGGCCTGCATGCTTGTTTTGGCAGCCAGAGGCGACGAGCCCCGGTCTCCAAGCGAAAGAGCCGCCTTGGCCGTGCGCCTGGCCAATGGCGAGCGTTCAGACAGGTTTGTGTGTTCGTAGAGCGCCGCGACGCTGGCAGGGGAGAGCCTCTGCGAGGCAATTACACGCAACGTCCAAAATCGGCGTCACCGCGGGTACTGCGGGGAGCCACGTACGGATGCCGTCCATCTATTGGCCGCGCCCATCACGTAAGCCCCAACAGCCCAGCCCGACCCTGGTCGGCGGCCTGAGGGATTGGAGCCCCGCCCGCGGGCTGCGCATCACGAATCCTTGTCAATGCGCTTCGTTGCAGCGAGCCTTTGCTGCTCCTCGACCTGCGTCGCCTACCCTTGGAGCCGTCAGTGGACATCGCCAGCCCGCGCTGCCGCCATCGTATATCTTCCGCCGTGTCGCTTCTCCCTCCGCTGTCTCTCGTCGTCACCATGTATTTCCCCACCTCGTCTGCTCTTTTCTTGGTCCCGCCATCGGATCGCAAGCCCGGCCCAGCAAAACGCCTCGCGACCAGAACAAGGACCCGGCCGCGGCCCGCAGACGACTCACATCAACGCCACGCTGCCCGCTGAGCCACCGGCCCTGGTACCCCTGCTGGCGCCGGCTCGCTGTTATAACTGCGAACAGTCGCTGTCCGACATGACCCTGCCCTTCCACAATGACTGCTCTCGGGGCTATTCTTTGGATCATATGCAGCCCGCCGACATCAGCATGCTGCCCAGCAGCGCAGACGACGATCTTTCGGGTGAGCTTGCACGTCTGACATGTTTCTCCAAAATCGAGCCTCGCAAGACCAGTGCTAACACGATAACATCAGGAACGAACCCGAGCTTGAGCATCTTTGGCGCGAGACAGCTGCCGTCGCTCCAGGTTCAGACGCAGTGGCCCTACATGCAACGCACCCACTCCGTCGCCTCTGGGTCGGTGAGCATTGGTGCCAGCGGCTCCGACTATGGGCTGGCCGACGGGACGTCCTGGGTCACTACGCCCAACCCCCGTTCCGAGTCGCCTGCCTTCAACGCCAACATGCACAATCTGACCTACGCCCACACTGGCGGCGCCGGCGGCCCGTTGAGCATGGACCCATTTCCGGCCTTTGATGTGAATGCCCGCCCGCAGCAGCTGGCCCCTGAGGATCTGGACTCGCAGCGGAATATGACGCCGTACCTATCCGGCCACGACGTCCACTCAGAGACCAACCTCTGCTTCCCTGCGAACAACGGGCCTCTGGGAACCAGCGGTGGCCACAAGGCTGGCCACAACAGGTCGGTCTCAGCGATATCTCTGCCGGCCAGCCTCGACTCGTGTCCGCCCAGCTACGACTTCGACGGCGAAAGCAAGGAAGATAGGAAAGAAACCGCCGGCAAACGCAAGCGACGGCGGCTGAGCGAGTTCGACGACGGCGACGCCGAGAAGGATGAGGGGCCGCGTTTTGCCTGCCCGTATCAAGTCGTCGATCGGGGCCTGTACTGCTTTCAGCAGGGCTCGCGCAACGTCAACGGAGGCTGCTCCAACATCTTTCGCCTGCGCCAGCACTTCAAGCGGGCCCACATGACCAAGTACCGCTGCGAGACCTGCTGGAGGTTCTTTGAGAAGCTCGAGCAGCTGGACGAGCACCGGCAAAAGACGTGCGAGGTGAAGAGGCGCAAAGGGACATTTATGACGCCGGAGCAGGAGAACGAGGTCGAGCACAAGAACAGGTCCAGGTCCGACAGAGACATCAGGTCTCCTTCTGACAAGGAGGAGGCGTGCTGGTGGGAGATGTTTCGTCTGCTCCTCCCTCAGTACCGAGACACGGACCTCGAGACGCTCAAGCAGCGTTTCTCGCCTTGTAAGTTTTCCGGGTCTGGATTATGGTCAGCTTTGGCACAACGCGTCCTTTTTTCTTGCTGACGCATCCGCTTCTTGCAGACTACAATGACCAGACCATCGGCACCGGCCGGTCCGCCTCCACAAGTGTCGGCTCAGCGGCTGCGCCGGCACAGGACATGACGCCCGTCCAGTTCGGCCACCAGGCGAACCAGTACGACATATCCACGGACCCGATGAGCCCGCAGTTCATGGCGGGCATGCTGTCGGACCCGTTCGAGGCTCAATCCTGCTCTCAGGACACAATCACCCCGCGCCACGCCGGGTCGCTTGGCGACGCACTCTCGCCGGGCTACGGCGGCGTCCGGCCGGGCTACCACCACCACCACGAGCAAGCCTCGGGCGCCAACATCAAAGCTTCGCTAAGCTACGTCGCCTACATCCGCGAGCTCGCGTCCACGGGCATAGAAGACCCCCCGCGGGCCCTGGAGTCGCTGAAGCGCATCATGGCCCTCCTCCCCACTCTAGAGCAGAGTATCGGATGACATGTGCCGTGACGGAAATGACAGGTTGAGCGTGCGCGCGTGTTCTTTGGGGTGCAGCGGGGATTTCCTTACCATTTTCCTTGCACCCTCTGTATTACTATCTTTCTTTCTACCTTCTTTGCCCATTCATTTCTCGACCGGACGATTTCCTATGCCTATAGCTTTTCTTTTATTCTCCGGACTTTTTTTTCATTTGTACGTTTTAGAGGGCAGTTCTTCCACGGCAAAATCGGCGTTTTCTGTTGGTTTCCGGGTTAAACATTACATTTTGTACTCTTCATTACTGCAAACATATTTATTTCCCTTTCGTGCACATTTTTCCCGCCTAGTTTCGCCATGTCGACCAGTGCGCGTTCTCGCCCTCAATAGGCCCCAGCCACTCCCGCCACGACTTCAGCTACATGGGCTCGCACGGCCTTTTTGCACTTCTGGGCTACTCTGCTAATTACCCGACGCTCAATGGGCGCCAACGCGCGGAGTGAAACGATCGTAGTAATCCCATCCAGCCCGCGCCGAACTTGGACAGCTGCAAGGGACGGCTGTTGATTTTAAATAAGAAAGAACGCCTCGCGCCCAGCCGCGAGTCTGCCCCGGTGGCAAACGCGCACTCATGGCACCTGCGCAAGTTCCAACCTAAAAAGGCACCCGCCCGAGACATCACCACAGGTGCAGCCAACACACATCGGAGCAGAGCTGGAGCAGACTCGGGAGAGCGGGATATCTCCACCCAAGAGTGACGCAACACGAGTCTTTTGTTTTGATTCTTTCCCTTTTTTCTCTTCATTTTCTTTTTTTAGCCTCCCTCCCCCGATCTGGCCCGATGTGCATCTACACACTCGGGCCCTCCGCGTTTCAATCCGCATTCCTCCCCTAGCTGAGCTCGGCCAGGTAGGCGTGGCGCCAAACCACTTGCCGGAACCGGCACGAGAGGCGCGGGAGTGGCGCTGCGCAGGTCCCTCCTCCCCAGAGAAAAAGCCTGGGGTGAGGAAAAGGTGCAATTCCAGAGGGCAGTCGACCAAGGCGGATTAGCAGGTGTTGGTTGGCCCGGCGCGCGCCCCTCCCCCTGGAAGGCCCTGGGTCCGTGTTGGGCCGTTTGACCGGCGGCCGCGCCGGCCCAGCCATGAGCTGAGGACTCGAGCAAGCAAATCGATCGCCCTCGCTCGGTCGGTGATGTTCCCTTTGGTGGATTGTTTATGTTTGACGGCCTTTGCTTGGGCTCCCGCGCATCGGATATGTCCTAGCTCGACAATTAAGTGGTGGCGCTCGCCTTTTGGTCTGTCCAAACCCTAGGTAGGGGCCTAGATTGGCGAGGGGCGGCGGCTGTGCTAGCAGTCGTGCGGATCGTGGGCAAGCTGCTCGGCAGCGAGGAGAGGTATATATACCTGCGCGGGCTGTGCAGCTGTCACCTCTTGCTTCTGTGGCCGCTAGACCCCATAAGCCCCTTGGCTGCTTATTGCTTGTGTGATATTCGTCTTGCTTGCTTTTTTTTTCTTTGCCGCGATATCAACCAACATTTCTTTTCGCGCCTGTGCTTGGCAGCTTTCTCGCCCTTCGGCCTTCCATTAGAATGAAGCTCACAGCCATTCTCTCCCTCGTGGCGGTGGCCACAGCCATCCCTGTGAGTTACCCAGATCAGGTCTCCCTATTTCCTGCGGAGTGACGAAAAAAAAACCATCGTATTCATAGCCCACGTCTCCCTCCAGTATGGCATACCCACAGCGGCCGAGGCCAGGACCGCCTTGGCGTCCCTCAAGGCCGCGCCCAGCGGCCCAGCTACGGGCTACAGCTTGGCGCAGTTTGGCTCCGTGAACATGCGGACAGACAAGTGCAACACCCAGTAAGTCACACGACACCGGGATCCGTTATTTTCTTTTCTTTTCTTTTTTTATTTCTTTTTTATAGCTGTCTGTTGCCGCAAATCTGCCACCAATAAGGCGCTGACGCGGTACCCCTTGCGTCCTGCACGCAGAGCCATCGTGCTCTGGAGAGACGCGCCCGACCTGGCGCAGGTGGACGCCAAATGCGTCCTGCAGACGGACGGCTGGACGAGCGCCTGGGACGGGCTCAAGTACACGTACAAGCAGCCGACCCTCGTCACCGTCGACCCGCTCGTCACCCCCCGGAACGCCTGGATCGTGAGTCCCTCTATCCCTCACCCCTTTTACTGAGCCGGCCCGCGTTGGGATTTTTTTCCATTTGCCGATCATCTGACAGTTGACCATGTCTGTCTGCATCCCTCCCCACCAGTCCGGCGCCAGCGCGTGGACCGCCGACAAGCGGAACCAATTCCTCAACGACCTCGAGCGGCCCGAGCTCTGGGTGGTGACCAAGACCCTCGCGGGGCTCAAGGGAGACAAGGCTCCAGACGCCTGGAAGCCGCCGCTGGCCTCGGCGGGCTGCACCTACGCCATCTCCTGGGTCGCCGTCAAGAGCTACTGGGCGCTGACCATCACGCCCGCCGAGAAGACGGCGCTCACGACCATGCTGGCCCGTTGCTGAGGGGTGGTGGTGGTGCCGATGTAAAAACAGAACATAACAAAAGCACTACTGGGGCGTGTGAGGGGGACGAAGAGCTTGATAAAATCTTCCGGGCGGGCTCTTTGGTGCTCTCCGTCCTGTTGAGGGTCTCAGAAGCTCACGGAGTTAATTACACGGCGATGCTTTTACTTTGCTGGATAATGATTGGTGAAGCAATCCAGCTTGAGCGGGAATCAAGACACCCGTTTATTCTTTTTCTGATTCTAGATGTCTGTTTTATCCATTTGCGCGAGCTGTCGTCCTTTCAACCGTAACAATCATGGTTCCTCAGCGCAAAAAGTCACATTAACCAGAGCATACTGTGGAAAGCACGCATGAGCCTGCCGTATATCCCACCATAGTAGCCAGGAAGACCTGGTGGAGGATGGGCACGCCATGGGATATTGTGACAAGATGACGATGCACAATGTTTGGTGTAACCGTCACGACCGACATGTCTGTCTACTACGGGATTGCTCGATGATAGAAACTAAGAAGCCTCAATGGCCGGAGAAATAAGATCAAGGTTGTCTGACGATACGATGGTGCCGGGGAAGGCAATATGGAAGAAAGAAAGGTGCAACATGACCCCCTCCCTTCAGTAATCATGAGGGGAACTGTGGCTACCATATCTCCTGCCGAATAACAAAAGGTACCTGTGAAGTATGGTCGGGGCCAGGACTTTGCTACACCAGGGAGTGACGTTGAGCCAGCTCACCAAGGAGTGGAAACCTTCGGACCATAGCCTCGAACAGAAGGACCTTTCTATATCCACCCGGATGCCGCAGCTTGTATGCCTCCTCAAGTACCTTAACACACATTGTCTCCCAGTCTTTCTTCTCCAATTGGCACTCGTCGAGCAGGAGGTCCAAGATCCCCAAGACATTTCTTAGCTCTCTGTCGCTAGGGACTTCCTGACTGCAGGTTGTGGCAAGGGCATTCGGGATCCTCCTCGACGGCGACGCATCCCAGACCGTGGCACCGTGCGATAAGAGCAGTCGAGCCACGTCGAACTTGCGGTGCACGCACGCGGCAGAGAGTGCAGTGTATGGGCGATCGACGAGCAACCTATAACGGAGCGATGGTGGGATGTAGCTCCTAAACATCTCCTTCTTGTTCTTGGGGTAGGTCCGAGGATCAAGCGCCACTTCATATTCCCTGAAGACCTCATCAGTGTCCGCGCCGTGCTGAAGGATGATCTTGACCTGCTCCCTGTGTCCTTGTCTCGCCGCCTGGGAGAGCGCTGTACCGGGAACGCCGTCGATCTCTAAGTTGGGATCAGCACCATGCTCGAGCAGCAAGCGAACGACGTCGATATGTCCGGAAGAGACAACCTGAAGGGAAAGCTGCACCCCGGCTTGGGCAGCACAGCTGCCAGAAAACTCGGGATGGCACCCAACCCGATAGCGCACGCGAGCAGCAAGTAACTCAGAGACCAGGTCGGCCCTCCCGTCTCGACTTGCTCGCATGAGAGCCTCAGAGAGCGCCGTCTCGTCGGTGTTGGTTATGGGGATAGTCACCTCCAACCCTACCCCGTCGACTCGGAGCAGACACTGTAGTGCTTCCAGGTTTCTCTGCTTGACGGCTTGGAGCAAGAACCACGTGCTAAGCGGACGCCGGGGATGGATTCTGCACGAGGCTAGCAGCTCGGTTGCCGCGCAGTGCCCCCCAAACACCGCCTTTGCCATTGGCTCCGCAGCTGTGAGCGCCTGCAATTTGGCGTCGGGGGCACCACCCCCTTCGTTGTCGAGGTGGCTCTGCGGGTTGTCCTGGCAGCCGAGCCACGCACCCGCTTCCAAGAGGGCCTTCATCATATCAACCAGGCCATACTGAGCTGCACCGCCAAGAGCTGTATGGTCTGTGCCTGAGTGTGACCGGGTATTAAAGTACTCCCAGAAATCGACATTGGCGGGACGGTTAAGGTTCGCACCATGCTCCATCAAGAGACTCATGAGCTCGATGTCTCCGGAAATAGCTGCTGCCTGGAAAAAGCCCCCCAAAACGTCGTTGTCTGCGGACTGGCTGGGAAATTGATGGAAGATCTTGACGACGACTTCCCGAGCTCCGCCCTGGAGGCTCGCTGTTGCTTGACTTGGCCCAAAAGGATGCTCTCGCAGCACTCTGTCAGACTGGCTACAGTCATCTGATCCCAAAAAGTACCATCTGTTCCCTCGGTCAATGACAATGCCGCCTTTTGATGGGTTAGGATCCAAGTGTGTCCTTGTCCAATTCTTTAGGATATCAAGGATGACCGGGTGAAGGAGTCCGTCATTGGCAGAGGGCAAATCTGCCCCTCTGGCCACCAAGGCTCCAAGCATGCCAACTGTTGCTCGTATATCGCCACTGCGGGCGAGAGCCAAACTGGCGGGGCTCTTTTCCTGTTCCACGTCCGAGTACCTCGGGGGAGCGCCGGCGGCGAGCATGGCCTCCACCATGCCAACGGTGCCGTAGGCAGCCGCTACCTGTAGGGGATACCATCCTTGGTTGTCCCTGGTGGCGAGGTTGCAGTCCCCTTGCAAGAGGCTCATCACTATTTGCTGTTGGCGTTGGAATATCGCGTCTTCCTTTGAGTCCTGAGGCCCCAGTATTACCAGGCGTCCCAGGGCCACTTGTACCGCGGTGAACGGGGCGCACTTGGAGAGAGGCGGCTCCGGCTCGACACCTGGGTACGAAAGCTCGGAGAGCCAATCAGCAGCCGCATTTTGGTTTGCCCCTTCCTGCAGGCAAAGGTCAACTGTGTCGTTCTGACTGAAGTGGCAGGCAGCAATGAGACTTTCGGTAATTGTTCTTTCAATGCCGACGTATGCTCTCTGGCGAAGGATGTCGAACAGTCGTTTTACAACGGTTGACTGCCCGGCAGATGACTGTATTAGGCACGCTTTCACTATATGCGAGGACGGCACAAATACGTCTCCTTGGAGACTCGCGAGCATCTCCACGGCCTGGAGAGAGCCGCGCTGGCGGCCGAGTCTGGGGTGCGGGCTTGTTTCAACTTGGTGATCATGGCCTCAGCAACGCTGACGTTGTCATGCTTCGCACCAACCGTTAGCAGCTGGTCGAGACGTTCTGAAGGATCTTGTTGGCCGAGATTCAATATAGCCTCCAAATAATCCGCACTGCCAAAGGCAGCTGCAGTTAGAGCTACGTCGTTCATGTCTGTCCACATCGGCTGAGAGGACGAGGGTCCATGTTCGAGGAGGCCATCCAACAGGCAGGTAATGACATCCGCGTGGTTCTGGGAATGCGCTGCCCCTAAAGCAACCTCGAAGATCTCCTTATTTTTTGTGGGAACTTGGGGCATCTGTTGGATCAGAGACTTGGCCGGCAACAGCTGGCCGAACCACGAAGCAACCTCCAGTGCCGCGGCCCAGCAGTCTGGGCCACCGTCACCCGAGAAAATGGAGGTCTTCGACCGCATGGTGCTTTCGATGATGGCGCTGTTGCCCAGCTTTGATGCAAGTACCAGGGCAATATAAAGTCCCTCAGTATCGCACTGTGGAAGTAGCGCCTTCACTAATTCGTTGTTTCCGTTGGCAGTCGCGACAACCACGGCACCCTCCATATCCTCAAGTGTTCGCCACGTTGAATCTCTGATCTCGAGAATGCTTTCTGCGTTTGAGAGATGGCGGTGCTTGAGCTGGAAGCCATCGTTCCTCCCCGGCTTGATGCCTTCGCCGTTGCCCGCCCTGTTCTTGACTTACTGCCGCCGCAATGGACTGTGACTGCGCCAGAGGCTGCTTTTCAATGATGCTTCGCTAGGACTCGAGAGCGAGAACTGTACAGGGCGAGAAATATACTGTGCAGCGTGGATCCGCCTAGCGAGCAGGGACACGATAGTGTCGTGACCACCGTCAATAGCGGCATGCAGCGCCTTGCTACACAGTATCATCGAGAACGATCCCCTATTGAGGTAGTAATGAAGCAAAAGCTCAACTGCGTCGTGACAGCCGTGGCGACATGCCGCCTGGAGAGGCGTTCCGTGGAGCGGGCCCTCCAGTTGAGGGTCAGCGCCCTTCTCCAGGAGTAGCGACATGATCTTGGTGCTCCCGCTTATGGCGGCCGCTTGAAGAGCGTCACCCTTTTGGCTGCAGATATTGAGCTTTGCGCCCTATTCCAGGAGCGCTATCACTGCGTCTACTTTGCCGGCGAGACTGGCGCTCCTCAGGGGAGACCCCGCTGGGCCTTCAACGTTGATGTCCGCTTGGTATTGGGTGTGGAGAAAATGCATCATATGGACGTGACCGCGCCAGGCTGCCTGGGCCAAGCAATCTTGGGGGATTTGCGCTGAAGCATCGGGACGCTTCTTGAGGAAAGCCCGCAGGATGGCAACCTGGCCGCCTTTGATGGCATCTGAGATGCTCCGAGTAATGTTGTCCTCGCCGGCATGGCTTCCGAACTTGTGGGCCATTTCATGGTCCATCAGGTATTCCGCAAGTTCAAGGAACCCAGCCTTATGGGCTCGCTTGAGAGTCCTGCGGTAGTCGTTCTGGTCGCGGACGAAACCCCGGTTCCGCACCAGCTCCATGACGACCGACTCCTGACATCCCCTGATGGCCGCTTTCAATGCGTCTTTATATGTGCCAGGCGATCTCGGCGAGACTCCAAGGTCACAGAGAACTCGTACAGTGTCGAGGTGTCCGTTGAACGCAGCGGCCTGGATCGGGCTGCCGTGCCTCCCACATGCCACATTGGCATTTGCCCCCCGGGAAATCAGCCTAGAAACCAAGGCACTGTGGCCTTTGGAGCTTGCGAGGTAGATGCAGGTGTGCCCGCGTGCGTTTGATGCTTCGAGGTTGAGTTCCCGCCCAGACTCAAGGAGGTGGGACATTAGCCCAACGAGGCCGAAGATACTGGCTGTGAACTGGACGGAAGCATCCAGTCGCTCCTCTGGAACCCGTATGCAGTCGACCTCGAGTATTCGACGGTGCCAAGGTGGCAGTTTCTCCACTGCTTCCTGTATCCAATCGAGCCACGTCGTGAATGCCAGGCTGAGAGGATCCGACTGTCTCACCCCGCCATAGACAAAATAAAGCAGCTGGTTGTTGATAGCTACGTGAAAGCGGTCGTCGAGTGGTTGTTCTTCCGCAGCCTTGAAATGGTCCAGCCAGTAAAATGCGGCGTAGTGATAAAAGTCCCTGCCGTCCATCGCTCCATCCTTGGTGAACACTTCACAGTCCAGGCCTCTAGGCCCCTGGATACACTGGCGGAGACATGCTGTGGACAGCAGCTGGTTTGCTTTGCGCGCCGAAAAGTCTTCCTGCTGCCGCATGAAATGCTCGACCGATGTGTGACAGAAGCGCAGCATCCCGAGACTGACGTCTTTGATGACCAGGTGGTGGCAGATGTCAATCACGGAAAGGTCGTCATCGGGGAGAGATGAAGAGTCGCCAGAAGATGTCAGAGCGAGAGCAGCCTTGAAGAAGTCTTCGGTAAGCGGCGCGTTTGCGTATAGGAGCCAGCAGAAGACGAGGTCGAGAGTCGCCCGCGCCTCTACATCCATCGCACGCATCAGCTCCATAGTCTGACCGTAGATTGCGTCTAGGCTGTCCACAAGACCCGCTTCTAGTGCCTCCGAGATGTCGATTGCCGCCTTCTTTTGACACAGAAGGTCGAGCTGAAGGGTAACCCAGAGGAACCTGGAGTTTGATGAGTGAGCAATGTGGGGTGCAAACGCTGTAAGCGCGCCAAGTTGGTCGGCGAAGCAAGCAGGGGATAAACAATGACGCCTCGATACATACATTTCTCCAGCCTGCGCCTCTAGCACATTGCTCAATCTGTCCCGCGCCAGGGTCGGAACCCTGCCGTTCAGCAGCCTGCGATCCTCGATGCAGTCGTTCAGATATTGTTTGGTGAACTCGGCAACGAGAGCACGATTGCCCTCGGGCGTGATTCGGATCTTGGGCCCCATAAAAACTTCCATGAGCCCTTCCACCTGGCTGTTGTCCCGACTGGTCAATAATATCTTGATGACACTCGCTGACTGTTTCATGAGCCGATTTAGTGCTCGTAAGAGCACTGGTCGAGCCCTTTCTGGAAGCCCGTCGATGGCATCAATGGTGATGTAGGCCGGGTTGCTTGCTGTGAGGTCCTCAAGAAGTGACACACAGTCGTCAACTCCAAGGCGGCACAGATTGAGCCTGTCCGGCCCAGATTCGGCAAGTCGATGTTCATAGGCTTCCCAAACAGCCTTTCTGATGGAGAAGTGCCCTTTAACGCTACTGCACGCCAGCTGTCTGATGAGGCTGCGGAGGATTGCCTCGGGTGAGGCCCGGTCAGGCTCGGCTGGATTGTCGGCGCAGTAAAATAGGAGGCATGGTACTGCCCCTGATTGGGCTCCACCAAAAGATGCAGGTTGCAGCCAGTCAACGACGGCAGATAGAAAAGTCGACTTCCCGCAACCTCGGATGCCATGGACAAGAAGGCAGGAGGAGTCGCTTGATCCAAGCCATGATTGATAGTCAGGATGCCGTAGAAGTCATGTTTCAGTGCCCGGACGTCGGCCTCGGCTTATGCGGTCATGGTGGCTCTGAGTGGGCGTGGATGACAGCCATCCCAACAGTTCTGCCGTCGTCTTCTTGTCCAAGTCGTTCTTCAGCTCATCCATGACGGCGGCGCGATCCACAAGCCGGCTCATGTCGGCGGCCGTGATGCGCATGGCTTCCAGCTGGACAAGTTTGAAGACTTCTTCCTCCCTCGCACGCAGGGTGCTTAGGTCGCTCTCGGTGACGGCCTTGGCGACGCCAGACAATATGCGGACTGGACAAAAAGTCAGATAGGTCAGGGTTGGCGATGGCAGTGGAGGGAAGACATTGGGTGGGGGTTCACTTGCCCTCGGTAGACCTCCCGAGATACTTCAGGATGTTCGCCAACAGCGCCAGAATCTCGGAGTACAGACGTGTCAGGGCTCCTGCCAAGGGGCTTGAGGGCGGGGTCGCGGAGGAGGTCGGGGGAAGCGTGTCGAGGCAGTGTTGTTCAATCATCCTGCAGCGGACGACAACGCAAAGTATGGCCTCGAGGTCGGCCACGACGGAGCCAAAGACCTTGACGTCGCCGACGGTGGCATTGAGGAGAAAGCGCACGGCGGCCCAGGGCATGGCCAGCTGGGTCGGATCGTACTGGACGATGGTGTTGCCGACAGCAACGAACCTGTCAATCCATCCCGCAATCTTCTCGAGTTTGTCGCGGAGGACTATCTCCTTCCCGGCGCGGGTCCTGAACTTCCATCGCTTCCGCAGGCACTGCTCTCGTTTCTGCTTGGCAGCGTCGAGTATGGCGTCAATGAGATCCAGGCGCCTGTTTCGGACGGACGCGAGAGTGCGCTTGAGGTCCTCGTCCAAATGATCGAAGGCATCCTGCCAGAGCGCACTGGATTGCGAGGCTAGTGGCGCGCCTGCGCCTACGCCTACGCCTGCGGTGGCTGACTGCATCGCGCACGCAGGAAGCTGGACATGCTGGCAGACGCCACAAGGAGATGGAAGAAATGGAAAGAAGGAAGCCCTGGAGCCGGGACGCGGGGAACTATTACCACTGCGGGATCAACGCTGGAGGTAAGGCTGCGAGGCAGGCCTACCTCCCTCCAACTCCAAGGCCTAGGAACCACCTCAGCCGAGGGATGTGCATATTATACGACACTGGGTAAATTGATATTATCCTTCTCTGCATATCAATCCAGGCACCCCTCAATATTACAAACCCCGATACTACACCCAACGCCAAATCCCAAGGACTTTAGATATGGTAGGCCCTCTGACTGAGACCTTGATGCCATCACGGGACAGGTCACGTAAGCTCCACCTGGACCCACAGGCCTGGTGCACTTCAGGTACGGTGTGTAAGGATCCTTTTAGCGGCGCCTTGGATCCTTCTCAATAATTAAAACCCGTATTTTTGGCGTTTGTTGCGAGAAAGTATAAACATTGGGGAAAAAAATGCGAGGCGATGGAATATATAAAGCTCATAAAGGGTTAGGCGGTTAGGGCGGGCTACCATCGGCTAGCGGTGAAGGTTCCGGAGCGATATAGCTCCGCAAGTCCACTCCAATTCTTACTGGTTTGCTGATGAGATAGCGGACAGGTTCCCGCATATTCCAGTGGGCATGGCCGTAGGTGCCTGCTTAGGGCTGTGTCCGAAGATACAATGTGATTCGTGGCGCCCCTGGGCAATCCTGAGCAGTAGGAACCGCCTGGCTGTGCAGCACCTCGGCCGATTTGCAGATAATTTCTCGTTTGTTTTTGGAAATCTCCATGTATACAAGAGTGCTGACGCCTACTGATAGCCCTTGGAGTTGGCCAAAGGCCAGCAGGGATGCAAGGCCGACACAGGTGACCACCATTAGGTCCGTTCTGAGAACGTACAGACACCACCTGCGTTTTTTTTGGCACATATGACATATCTGTGCATGCATCACAAGGCGAAATGCCTGACCTTTACCCCGGGCTTAGGACTTAAAGTGACGGTTATCTTTTGGTAATTGGTTGCTTCTTTACTTCCACATTTCCAACAGTTGATTGCCCCTCTCCACCGTTACATGAAACCTGCGCTCGGTGTTTGGGACTCTTCACTCTTTGGCTGGGTCTTGGTAATTGTGCAAATTTTGCATTTGGAGAGATATAAATTCAACATTGAATCATTGTCGATGGTCATTGTAGCGCCAACCCAGCAGCATAATTCCCAACTTTGGGCCTGGCCGACAAACAATCATGGGGTGCCTCCCTGGCTGTTAAGTGAAGTCATCTTTGGGAATAACATACGAATGCAAGGAAACATTGCCTTTCAAATCTCATTACATGGTGATGGAGCAACTTATCTCATTCCTACCTCGGCGCGGTAATTCTCTATAAAACCAGGCACCCGAAGACATATCCACCCACCTTATCCAACTATGCAGCATCGAGCTCCCGCTCGACACCCGTCGCCCATAACTTTCGCAAGTGAGAGGCAGTCTTTATAGAAACCTAAAGCAAACATACCCAGCCTCATTATCACCATGTCGCAATCAGGGGCGCCGGACACTACTTATCCTGCATGGCAAACCCCCATGAATGATGACACTTCGCAGCAACAGGCGCCAAGTGCTGGAGATCATCTAGATCCGAGCAGACCTGCCCCCATTTCGCTGTCAGACGTGCCATACCTGACTGATGTAGTGTCCGGCATCTACGATTACCGTGCCGTGCCCTATGCCAGCGGTTTCCCGGATCTCGAGGCGGCCCTGGCCACGAATATCACAGCCTTGGACGTCGAGTTCATGAGCACGGAGGAAACAAAGCCGCGGCCCTGGTTGGTCTTCAACTTTGCCAAGCCTTTAGATGGAGCCTTCGGCATGTACATCAAGGCCGCCGTGTACAACGAGCCCGTCATGCATGACGGGAGGGGGGCGTGCAAGATCCGACTGCTGGCCACGGAATTCGATACGCCCTTGGTGAGCAACGCCGGCTTTGTCTTCCAGGCCAAGTCCGTGTGTCTCGGCACTATCGTGAGCATCATCATGAGCGGCTACGACTCTTCCGAGGGTTCACAGCAGGGTGACATGGGCGCGTTCAAGTTTGTAAAGAAGGAGGATGGTGGGCACAACTGGAATGGCCGCCGGGACTGGACGTAAGTTCTTCAGACAAACACTTCCTCTCAGTCTTTTTCCTGGTGTTTCATGTTCATATGGAGCGTCAAAAAAACAGTGCTCAGGTGTTCTGTCGCCTCAACTCGGCCGGCATAGTAAATTGCAAGCTTGATTATGTTCGCGGCCACGGCCGCGATATATCAATTGAGCCTGAGCGGGTTCAAATGCCCGTGGGTGTGCACAGGCCAATGTCAAACCTCCGTTCAATCGATTGGAACGACGCTTGCTTCGCCGACATAATCCTTATTCACCCTCTGGGTCCGAATCACACGGGGGCCAAGTACGGAAAGAACCTAGTAGCATACTACGACGTCGTTGAGCTTTCTTACGGCATCTTTCTCGATAACACTGTATCACGCGATGATTTTGACCATCATTACTGTTGCCAGGCACCGAGAAAACTGCGATACTACGACTACATGGGAGCTGGATTTTATGGCTAACCGCCTGGGCCCGCAGGAAAATTCAGGATTCATGGTGTGAGTCTGCGCGAGCTTCAAGACTGAAGATGCGCCGGTGGCGATGGTTGCAAAGGAGGAATGTGTCACAAAGGGTGTAGCAAGGGTATAATCAAGTATTTGGGGTCCTCATAAAACAGTGCAGGGATACCACGGCTTTCTGCCGTTAATATATGCAGGTTCGCTTCCCCCTAACCGAGTGCTCTTGGGCAGAACTGCTGTGCCGTGGGCGCTCGGCAAGGTCAGCTTTCTTGGCGACAGTGCCGGGAGGTTGCTAGTCCGCGGTTCCACGGTGATGTTCACCTCATTTGTAAGAGTGCTATAGTGATTGTAGTGATCGGACAATGAATCCATGGTTTGTGCTCTAAAGTCAAAGAAGGTGTATATGAGATGTGAAAGTACTTTGTGGTTTTATTTGCATGATGTGATTAGTTATTCAACGCGTGGCACCCTTTTCGGCGTCTCACAGGAACAAGCGCTGGGCAGGGGTTTCAACAACGACCCCGGAATTCGTGTGGCAATGTGTAGACTCCGCTGGGTTAAGTACTGCAGGCTTTCCCATCACCGAGAGTCACAAACATTGAAATAATCGTGCACAAGTAGGATTTCCGCAGCCAGATGTCAACTATCCACCACAGATGCCTGCCCTCACTCCCGCTCCGGTAAATGCACAGCCCCCTTGCCATCCCCAGGCCCGGACGTTCCCAACGGCGCGGCCGCCGGCCACAGCTGCTCCGTGCTGCCCGCCCCGGCTCGAGCCTGGGCGTTGCCGGCGTGGCCGCTGCAGAGGCTGCCCACGGGCGCCAGCGGCACCGCCCGAGACGAGGCACGGCCGTCCCCGTCGTCGTCGTCGCCGTCGTCGTGCGCGCGGCCGCCGCCCCACCACCGACGGCCGGCGGCGGCACGGCAGCCCGGACCGCGCCGCTGCGATTTCCGAGAGTCGGAAAGCCCGCTCTGCAGGCTGCTCGCGCCGCTGTGGCTGCCGGTGCCGGTGCCGCCGCAGGTCCCCCAGGGCAGGTGGCGGAACAGAGCCAGGAGCCCTATCGTATGCTGGGGAGACAGGCGCAGGTGGTGCCCACGGCGATCTCGAACATCGACCAGACTATGATGGCGTAGTTGTCCCAGGTCGGGTTCTTGGACCGGGAGACGGCGGAGATGGAATGGAGCCGGATGGCGCAGATGAGGGTGGCGAGCGTGCCGAGGCAGAACATGGAGCTGACCGAGGCCTTCTTCCAGCCGTTCATTTTCATGCCCCAGATCTGCGAGAGCGGGAGGTAGAGCATCCAGACGTCGAGGAGGATGTTTACGAGGGCGTGGATCCACGCGAGGCTGCCGGTCGAGATGCTGCATGTGCCGACGTGCTCTCCGTCCCAGCCGTTGAATATGTACGGTATCGAGGAGCACTGGAACAGGGTGAGGAGAATGCAGACCATCCAGCTGACGACGTTGAAGAGGATGGTGGCGCACGTCACGGGCCTGAAGCCAAACCCGAAGATGGGCAGGGCCATGCCGTCGACGCCCGGCTGGCAAAAGACGCGCAGGAAGAAGAGGAGGAACGAGTTCTTTATCAGGAACACCTCGGAGATGTAGAGCAGCTCGAAGATGAACATCAGCATGGCGAAGTCGGTGATCTGCGCTTGGTCCAACGACCACATGTCGACGGCCGTGGGGTTCCCGATCCTGGGGAGGCCGACGGCGATTATGTAGAAGAGCGCGACAGCGACCACGAACGCCAGGTATATGAAGAGGTCGTCCAGCCAAAAGGCCGACGGGCTGACGCCGACGGCGGGGGCCCGCGACCTCCAGGGGCGCCCCGACGCCAGCCTGTGCGCCGACCGGACGGCCACTGCCGCGGCGGTGACGCCCATCATGGCCCAGGCGATGAGCGCGACCTGGCGGCTCACGTTGCGGACCGGGACGCCGCAGAGTGTGTTGAAGGTCTTTTGGGTTTCTTTGCGGGAGGGCCATGGTCAGCCTCCAGGCTTTGCAGCGAAGCCTGGTAGGAAAAAAGAAAGGGAGGGGAGGGGCGGCGCGTGGTAATGATACTCACCCAGTATTTGGAACGGTTTGCAGGTCCGCGCCGCGCACTCCTCGAGCAAGTTGGTCGATGACGTGTCCGCGCAGAGGCAGTGCTTGTCAGTCAGGGAGCACGGCGAGGCCTGGGCGGCGGAGAGGGCGCATGGTTGCTGTCCACGGGCCGAGGGGCGCCAAGAGTGTCAGCGTTGGATGAGCGTCGTGCGGCAGACACCCCTTCGCCTGCTGTACGTACCGCGCAAGGTGGGAGAAGCGGCAGCGCCTCAATCACGCTGTTTTGTGCCATGACAGTATGGAGATGGCCAAGCAGCCCTCCGGCCGAGAGAACCACGGCCCAGCGCATCTTGCGCCGGACAACGGGTGGAGTTGGATGGTGAGGAGGCCCAACAGTCTGGACAAGAAAAGAGCCGCATGGCAAATGCCGACGGAAGAAAGGGACAGCGAGGAGGCACTGGGACAGCCGGACGAGGATGGCGGAGGGGCTAGTCAAAATATACAAGAGTGGCGGCGTGCGGGAGCTTTAACCAGTTCGGTTGGCACAAGTGAAAACCCCGAGCAGATGTGATGGCGTGTGTCTAGTCTAGATCCAACCGGGCAGCTAATCACAGCGTGGCAAAGTGCCTTGGTCAATCAGGCGTTTTTTTCTCGGGTCACTGCGTTCCCGGGCTGGGGCTGAGCCTCGGGGCAAGCCATTCTCCATGTTTTTTTTTGCCATGTGTCTTTGTTCTCTATGGGTATGCAAAAAGCAAAGGTGAAAAGTGCGGGCTGCGCGATGCATAACACAAGTTTTGGCAAAAGCAACAACACTCAACTGGTTCACACGGTAAAACCCTGTTTTTGGGTCGAACGAACCCATATTTCCTGGAGGCCAAAGACAGCACCAGGCCCAGACCCATGCAGGCGTCGACCCCGTAGGAGCGCAGACAGGACGCCATATCCTCCGTTAGCTTCCAGCCGCTCCTGGGCCGAAGCGCCGCCGCCACCGCTAGCGCGGGCTCCCGCCAGTCTTTGGCAGGCGTTTCCATTTTGGTCCCTTGGCTGGCCAAAGGCAGCCGCCTCTGGAACGCCAAACGGAAAATTCCGTCTGGTAGACTCTTTACTGAAACTACGTGTGATGCAGTGGACGACAGCCGAGCTCCAGGCCTTATTGTGGGGGTGTTTGCAATTATTCATTCTGGTATTAAGATTATACATTTCTCACTGGGTACTTTTACAACCGGCACGCCCGCCCCGCAACTTCGTCTATATGTACACCGAGCCGTAGCCGTTCCCCTCCCCCCTTTTGACGTCGGCGACCTGGGCCTTGGCAAGCGGGAACGGGAACGGGATCTTCATCTCGTCGAGGGACGGCAGCGGCGTGTTCCTCCAGATGTCCTGGATCCGCTTGGCCGTCTGCAGGAACCTGGCGCGGACCGACTTGTAGTCGCCGACGGTGAGCCGGCCCTCCTTCTTGACCCACCTGCCGTCCACCAGGACGGACTCGACGTCGCCGACGCTGGCGTGCAGCATGACGGCGGCGACGGGGTCGGTCCAGCCCAGCAGGGCAGGCGAGGCGCCGTCCCACATGACCAGGTCGGCCTTTGCGCCGTCGGCGATGACGCCCAGGTCCGGGCGGCGCAGGGCGAGGGCGCCGTTGCGGGTGGCGAGCAGGAAGGCCTGGGTGGCGCTCATGGGGTTGTTGTAGGGCAGCTCCCAGCGCTCGAGCACGGCGAGCGAGGCGCCGTAGCGGGCCTGCTGCAGCCAGATGCGGGCCTGGGTCAGGATGTCGGTGCTGAAGGTGAAGTGGGTGTCGACGCCGAGCGCGGCCTGGTCCTGGATATTGTAGCTGTGCGGGTGCGTGTGGCCGTAGTGCATCTCGGACTCGGGCGTGATGGAGATGTGCTGGTCGGTCGAGCGCAGCAGCGACGCGCCGCGGGCCGTCAGGAAGGACGCGTGCGAGAAGACGATGGGGGTGGAGACATTGAGATAGCCGAGCGCGTGCAGGTCCTCGGGCGAGTTGGTGTAGCCCCAGGGGCCCTGCAGGGAGTGCGTGGTGATGACCGAGACGTTGAACTCGCTGGCGAGGTTCATGACGGTCTTGACCTCGGCCACGTCCGGGTCGGGCCCCCAGAAGTCGTAGGCGATGCCCAGGGTGGTCGGGGAGCCCTCCCACGAGGCGTTCTGGGCGATGTCGCGGAAGACGCGCACGAGGGCGGGGGTGTCGGTGGTGGTCGTGTTGTGGAAGGCAAAGGCCCAGAAGACGCGGGTGCCGCTGTCGATGCTGGCGCGCAGGCCGGCCTCGGAGGTGGCTGCGTCCCAGGTGTGGTGGGCGTGGTCCAGCATGGTGGTGACGCCGGCGTTGGCGGCCTCGTACAGGCCGGCCAGCTGGCTGTTGTACACGTCCTCGGCGGACCACTTGCCGGCGGCGGCGAACTCGCCGTAGCGGGCAAAGTACTCGACCAGGGACGTGTTGGAGGCCAGGGTCTTGAAGGCCGTCTGCCAGCCGTGGCGGTGCGTGTCGATGAAGCCAGGGGTCAGGATCTTTTCGGTTGCGTCAACGATCTCGGCGCCAAAAGGGACGTCGGCCGGGGCCGAGTCGTAGACGCCGGCGATGCGGTCGTCGGTCACCAGGAGGGAGCCGTTGCGGACAACGCGCAGGTCCTCGGTCTTGCGATCGAAGGCGATGATGGTGCCGCCGTTGAACAGGATCGAGGCGGCGTCCGCAGCCGCCGCGAGGAGCGGCAGCAAGGCTGCGTAGCTGGTGAGGTGCCGCATCTCTTTGGATTTCTCTAGCGTGCAAAGGCAGGCGGGGCTTCAGGAGGCAGACAGAGGCAGCGAGCGAGCTGATGGCCACGAAGCAAGCCCAAGCTGTGACGTCGAAGGCGACATGGCCTGATTTTATAGTCGACTCTGGCTGCCGCCGCGGTCCTCGTCGACGACGGAAAAGACTGTGCTTCTGGATTCTTGGCAGGAGCTTGACAAATCCTGGACACCACCCCCTATGTGGTCATCCACAAAACATGGCCGGGACCACCACCTGGGCGGCGCTGGTGGCAGCAACGATGGCCCTCCCTCGCCCTACGTACATTGGTCATCACCGCCAAAGCCAGCCGCCCAGTTCCCTCGTGCCCCGCTCCGGGTGCCCCATCTTCGGCATTAGGGAGTCTAGCGAAGCGCGAGGGTGCTTGGTAGGACTGCAGCTCAAGATTCGTTTCGGGCTTTTTCCCTTTCCACCATCAAGGGGTGCCTCCTGCACGTCCTCATGGCGCCACGGGGCTCGCGCTTGGTGGAGAGCGGTGGGGACAGGCCGAGCCAGAGGCCGGCAATTAGGAGGAGCTTGGTAAGAACGCCGTAAGACCCTTGGCGCTGCATTCCCAGCACCGCGGAGCCGACAGCCGGCAGGAAACCAAGACAAAGCAGATGGGCCGGCCTGGGTCTCGAGGGCGGCGGTGCGTGCCGGCGGGATGCGAGCAGGTGAAAGCGCAGGGCCCGGTCAGCACTCAAACATGGCCTGACCTGCTGCCGCTGCAGACAAAGGACGCCGGCTGAGAGAATCGACTGTTCCCACCCGCACACGACACTGGCTGAGCCGCTCGACCGCCTGCTTGGGTCCGGGTGATGTCATGGGGCCCATCGCCGGCAGCCAGAAAACCGAGAAGCGGGCCACGGCGGGCTGTGGATGACTGAGGGCTGTGGACGGGCCAGGGCTTGGGTGGGGCGGCTGGCGCCGTCGGCTCCATTCCTGCAAATTTCTCGGTCGTGGTTGCCACCCACATTGGTTCTGCCGGGGGTTCTGCCTGGGCCTGGCTTCGACCTCGCTGCTCCTTCGCGTTGTTTCCAGGTGGCGCCACAGAACGCACGCTGTCGGCCCCCGAGCCTGCTGGGCCGGTACCTGCTTTGGCCTCGAGCTTGCTGCGGTCACCTTCTCGTCATCGCCCGCTGCCCGCCGCCACGCGACTCACGCCCTGCGAGGAGGCTGGCCGCATGATGCGCGCCGCTCCACCCGCACGGGTCTGGCTTGGCATGCGCGGGCGCTGCCTTGCGGCAGTTGGCGCTGGCCCTGCGCTGCGGCGGCCACAACTGCCCGAGGCGTCGTCATGCCGCGACCCCGCTCCTCGAGTTCCCACACAACAGCTCAGCACTGCATCGCCGAGACTGGCCGCCGCATGGGAGCAGCACCACCACCACCACACGCACACGCCCGCCCGCTCTTGGCCGACCATGCCCGC
>PYSQ01000409.1:0-29504 GCA_003049435.1 Nakataea oryzae
CCCCACCTCCCAGTCGAAACAAGCCGGCGCTATAAGACAGCCGAGCTTCCCCCACCAACCACCGCCCCCGTTCCTATTCTTTCTTCTTTCTACCAGAAAGAGGCGACGAGAGAGCCCGCAGAACCAAACAACACATCCACAATGTTCAACCTCCGGCGGCTCTTCGTCACCGCCGCCCTCTTCATGGGGCTGGCCGTGCTCTGCTTCTCGCAGACCGTGGCCGCCGCCAAGGGCCCCAAGATCACCCACAAGGTCTTCTTCGACATTGAGCACGATGACAAGCCCATCGGCCGCATTGTCATGGGTCTCTACGGCAAGACGGTCCCCAAGACCACCGAGAACTTCCGCCAGCTGGCCATCAAGCCCAAGGGTGAGGGCTACGAGGGCTCCACCTTCCACCGTGTCATCAAGGAGTTCATGATCCAGGGTGGCGACTTCACCAAGGGCGACGGAACCGGCGGAAAGTCGAGTGAGTATCAATTCCCTTTTTACGAGTCCGGGCCCGTGTCTTTGTTGCTTTGCCACCTGAATCGCGGCTTCGCCTGGATTCTCAGACTTTCAATCGAATGGGATCTGAGCTCGTCACTGACGCCACATGCTTTCTGATTGCAGTCTACGGCGAGCGATTTGAGGACGAGAACTTCAAGCTCAAGCACAGCAAGAAGGGCCTTCTCTCCATGGCCAACGCCGGCAAGGACACCAACGGCTCGCAATTCTTCATCACTACCGCCATCACCTCGTAAGCTCCCCCCCTTTTTTTTTATCCCCTTCCAATGCCATCCATACATGTGCGCAATTATACCACTTGCGACTCTCCCCAGCTGCAGTACTCTAATTGTGCTTCCTTTATTTACAGGTGGCTGGACGGCCGCCACGTCGTTTTCGGCGAGGTCCTCGAGGGCTACGACGTCGTGGAGGCGATCGAGAACGTCGACAAGGAGCCTGGCGACAAGCCCAAGAAGACGGTCAGGATTGCCAAGAGCGGCGAGCTTCCCGTCCCCGAAGAAGGTATTCACGTGGAGCTGTAATCGACCTCCTCTGTACATACCTGCCTACCTCTACCCTATCTCGCACCGGCTCGCTGTGCAATACGCGGGGCTTGGTCATATATCCGCTTTTCCTTTCTGTCTTGCAAGGCCGGAATTGAACTGTGGGGGATATGTAAAAAAGGGGACAAAAAAGCGGTGTGATGAGAAACATGACAAAGAAAAAAGAAATACAAGCTTGAATCTTCCCACGAGTTGCTGGTTGTTGCTGATTCTGTGACTTCTTTTTCTTTGCAGCTGAATATGGCCACGCCGACTGGGCGTCCGGATACAACGACGAGCCTGCCGACGCCACGAACGCCCAGGCCCCCTCCAAGTCGACTCACCACGATTCCCCCAAGGCTGATGCCAGCGGCCCCGCTGCCTGGTCCGTCCTGCAGAAGGCATTCTTCTTCGGTGTCATCCTCTCGGCCGTTGCCTACTACGTGCGCTGGACCAAGACCAGGGAGTCGACTCTGCCTGCTTACGAGAAGCACCTGGCCTAAAGCTAGACGCTGTAGATCTTCCGTCCCTCTCGTCCACACCCCACATCGACCACAAAGGCAAAAGCGGGGGGCGTGGCTGGCCATGTCCTCACCATTTTCATGTCTTTGTTGTTTTAGTTTGAACTTCATTTCGCCACATCTCCCATACAGGTTCTTGTGTCTTGAGCATGCAATGTGTGAAAAGCAACCTGCTTGGTTGCGCAGTTATGTGCATTCAAGGTTGGCAGCATAGAGTAGCGGGTATCACGTGCCAAATGCAAATCTGCTTTTCTCTGCGGGGAGGGTCCATGGATTTCTTGCGTGCAGAACTTGGATTGGAACGGAGAAACGTGCATGAAAGCCCGCCCGTGCAGTCAACCAAACGTAACGTGCCTGATAAAATCTCTAGAAGCTGCTTGGTTTTCGAAAGGGAATCATCGCTGCGACGTTGAATAAACCTGCAGAGAAAAAAAAGAGGAAAAAAAAAACATGAAGATCCTAAGCCTCAACTTCTTGACGTGCGCGGTCAAGTCCTGCCGAGCATCGTCAAACTCTTTCCCCCTCCATCCCAAGGACGCCGAACTGGTGCAAGACGATGTCGAGCTCAACGCCCAGCTCCTGGTCAACATCCTGCCGAGGATTGACTGGCCCGCACTATGCACCACCTCGACCGAGGTAAGCTGGAGATCCTGCCCCTCTGGGCCTCGCCCTCTCCAGGGGAGAGAGAGAGAGAGAGAAAGAGACAAAACACCCCGCTAACTCTGGCACCAGCTCGGATTCCCTGCGCTCTCGTCGCAACCGCCAACGGCGGAGGAGCTCAAGGCTGATGAGAAGATGCTGAAGGACCTGCACAACCTTCTCATCCAGACCCAGATCAACACGGGAAAACTGGTGTGCTCCAACTGTAATCACGAGTACGCCATCCGGGAGGGAATAGCAAACTTCCTCCTACCTAGCCATCTCGTCTGAAGCAAAAGGCACAAAAACGTGTCTGCGGCATGGGAGCATCTTGCATATGGGACTTTTCTTGGGAGTTATGGCTATGATTTGAGGGCGAAAAAACAGAGAGGAGCAGCTGGCCGGCAGACAAGCAGACGCATGCGTGGCAAATAAGCCCAGGAGATGCGAGACAGAAAACTGCGTACCGTAGAAGTAAATGGCAATTTAACGATACCCCTATGAAAATACAAACACTCGAAACGGAGAGCAGAACTGCCGGCCAGACTGATGGCTCTGTACTCTGAATATTCACAAATCACAAGTCCCTAACTCCCTATCCCGACTGTCCGTGGTGACGTACATCCTCCAGGCGGAAACTGCGCCCGAAAACAAAGGGAAAGAAACAGACATCTCCAACACAGTTGTTCAGTTGTGCTTCTTCTGCGCCGAAGGCCCCATGTCCTTCTCAAAGGCACCATAGGGGACCTGCAGGCTACTGATGGCCATGAGGGCGACATAAAGGATCGAGAGAATGATCAACAGGGCGATGAGTCCCATGAAGACGCCTGGGCCGTGTTAGTCTCGAGCAAGGCAGAATGTACGAGGACGTGCAACACGGCAGTAGCACAAACTTACCAGGCGTAAAGAACTGGTACTTCTGGAACAGGCCGGTAGGGCCCGCACGGTGTGTCGAGTTACCACCGGCGGCAGCCCTCGACTGGACCAGGGGCGGCATCGACTGTCGCCTCAATTCCATGTGGACCGGCTCGTCGAACTCGGCCGCATAGGGCTTGAAAGTGTTCGGGTTGGAGAAGTAGATGGCAATGTAGTCTCCATCGCCCTCGGCATTGTGCAGAATCCTGCCGAGTTCATGGTCTATCGAATCCTCTTGTCAGCCCAACGTCTGTGTCTCGCACGCTGCATGTCGAGCCCCGGAGGGTGTCACCACGTGCCGCTCACTCACCATTCTTTTCGAGAACCGCGGCCCTCTCGTCGGCAGCCTGGGCCGAAGGCAGCTCCCGGAGGGTGTGCTCGGCGACGCGGACCTGCTTTCCTTGCTGGAGGCAGACGGCCTTGATGTGCTGGCTGAAATCGTCAAACGACAGGCTGCCGACGACCTCGGAGACCGAGAGGCGGGACAGGGGCGCGTTGCGGAGCAGATTCGGGGCGCGCCGGCAGTCGATGTCGTCGGCGGTGCATCGCAGGTCGGATGCGTGCACGTTCGGCTGCGAGATGAGCAGGTAACGGTCCGTCGGGCAGGCGTCGAGCATGGCCTTGGCGGAGCGGAGAACCTGGGAGCTGCTCTGCAGCTGGTTCCCCGTCACGAAGGCAGGCCTTTCGACACTGTTGCAGCACCGGGCGCGGTCAAGTCAGTCATCGTGTCGGCAGCTCTCCCCGGCTCGGGGCGCGTTTGCGGCTTCCCGAGCGACGCCGAGTTTGGAACGGACATACTCGACGGTAGACATGAAAACAAAGGGGGACGAGTCGGAAAACGCATGCGCCGACGAGGCGAGCGCCAGGATGCTGGCACCTAATGACAGCTGCATTGTGGATCGGATTGCAGGAAGAAAGACGGCTTGTCTGGTGATTGATGGCGGAGCTGCGTCGTGTTCGCGGTCGATGTCACTGTCGTTGCCCTTGGGATTCGTTCTCTGCGCAACATGCTGGGACGACTGTGGCGTCATTGGGGCCAGGCGGACAAGCGGCTGGGGCACTAGCCACACATGCACGGGTTCCACCCTCACCCCAAAGCCCAGACCCCCAGTTCAGCACGCCGGGGGTTGACTTCAGGTCAGGTGGATTAGCGATGGGCGCTTTTTACCACGCTCTTGCGAAACTTTGCTTCGAGTGTCCGGCAAGGCGGTACGGGCAATTTTGTAGACGTATGATCGAGATTTTAAAGAATAGCCTGTCTGAATGACATGCTGGCTCTGTTCCAACATATCGTGCAATATGCAGACACAGCAGGCCATGCAGGGGTGACGGTCGGGGCGGCACGCCCACCCAGTCCAGAGGCGACGGAGCTTCCCTTTCGCTGCCGGCCGGCGAAGCAGGGGTACGCGCCCGCCAAAGCAAAAAAAGTTCGGCGGGGCCCTGGGAATTTGGTCAATGGAGCTCAAAACCAGCCATCCGTAGGTGATAGTCCAGCACCATTTTCAGTACCCCGTTGTCGGGCTCTTGAACGAGGCACAGAGCTGCCTTTTACCAGGTGTATTCCATTCGCCCGGCCAGAGTTCCCAACATGTTCGCCCAGCCTCGACAGAAGAAGCCGCTGTTGGTTCCGTCCAAGAAGCGGAAGGCCGCACCCACCATCGAGGAGATATCTTTCGATAATGCCGCGCGCGCCGACTACCTCACGGGCTTTCACAAGCGCAAGCAGGAGAGGATAAAAAAGGCACAAGAAATCGCCGCCGAGAGAGCGCGCAAGGAGAAGATCGAGCTGAGGAAACAGGTACAAGCAGCCCCTTGTCGCACTCTGCGATGCCACTGCGCCAGGCTGCCTCCCAAGGAACTAACCAGAACCTCGCTGGGTCGTAGATACGAGAGGAACGCAAAAAGGATATCGAAAACCATGTCCAGCAGGTCAATGCGCTTCTGCGGGAAGCGCAAATGGTCGGTCATGACGACGACTCCGAAGCCGGATCCGACAACGACTGGAGTGGATTCGCTGACCCTCCCCCGGCTCTCGAGCCCATGAGCTTTGAGGAGGAGTACATCGACGAGGACAAGTTCACCACCGTTACTATCGAATCGGTGAACGTGGACAGAGACGGCCTGCACAGGCCAGAAGCAGATGATTCAAATGAAGATGGCGAGGATGGGGCGCAGACCAAGAAAGATGGCAAGGGCAGTAAAGAGCAGACCGCCAAGGCCAAGGATGAACAGCGCCCAAAGAAGAAAAAGAAGAAGTTCCGGTACGAGACAAAGGTAGAGAGACGAGCGACAGAGAGAAAGCAGAGAGCCAAGAAGCTTGCTGCTAGATCATGATAGAAATGGGTGGCGCAAGCGTCAGGTCTGGAACCCATCTTCGTCTACTTCTGGCAACAAACCTACGCCAAATCCACAGGTGCCGCCGTTGTTCGGCAATGAGAAGACTTGCCACAAAGCATATATTAGGTGATCTCCTGGATGAGAGGTAGGTACTGTAGAAGGTCGAAGAAAGCGTGTTGTATAACGGAATGCGTGATCCACTCAACGGCTGAAAGAAAAAGAAACGACTGCAACGAATCTCACAATCCAGACGGTGCGTTTGTTGCTCGATTCGGGTTAAGGGGGGTGAACAAAGCGGAGAGGCAAGGCGATACATGAACCCAGGAAGCTTCCACCAACGACTCGCACAACATATACATACCCAGATATCTGGGCACGTACGTTCTCGAAAGGACATATCTAGATGTTTCCGACCTCGGCCAGCAGATCCTCCAGCTCCTTCTGGGTCTTGGCGTACTTCTGCGCCATCTCCTCGTACTTGGTCTCCCAGCTGTCTCTCTCGGACTCGAGAGCCTGGACTTTGCGCTCAAAGTGGCCGGCTTTGACGTCGGTTTGACGAAGCCTGGAGGAAGAAGCGGGTGGCGTCAGCATGTTTGCAGGGGTGGGAAAGGTGCGGTGAATGGCGAGGGAATGCAAACTCACTTCTCGTTAGTCTCCCTGAGTGTCTTGTCTGCCTCTTCGGCCTCCTCTTCCAGCAACTGCAGCCTGCGAGTGAGACTCTCGTTCTGCGTACCTGCCGTTTGGTTGTCGTCGTTCATCTTCTTCAGGTTCTTGACAGCCTCCTCGACCTTCTCAACCTCGGCCTCCAGGACGCCGTTCTTGTGCTGAAGCGACGTGATCTCCTGCTCTTTGCTAAGGTTCTCCTGCTCAAGAAGCTTGACCTTGGCCTGGAGCTCCTCAACCTTGGCGGTGGACTCGTCGGCCTCCAGCCTGAGCTGGTTCATTTTCTGTGGTCACGGCAAACGGAGGCGTGTAAAGCACGATAGCAAGCGGTCAGCAGCGCTGGTTTCTGACACGCGCGCATCATCGGGGCCTTCGTCGGCGTTGTGGGAAGCTGTGATGACATGGCGGCGGGTGGGGTTCGGCCGAGGGGGCGGGCAGCTGTCAGGGCGATCCCGATGCTGCGGACGTCGAACTCACCTCCTTGATGCGGTCCATGGTTGGCGATGTAGAAAGCGACGAGGAAAAGAGGGCTAGATGCGTGCGAAGTCGTAGGAAGTCTGCTGGGCAGCTTGGTTGTTGGGGATGGCGCTGTGTGATGTGATCGAAGGTAAAGAAGACGGTTTTGACAAATGGGAAAGGAGGGTTGTATGTGAGGTGAGACCAGGAAGACCTCGTGAAATTGGCACCCTGCCCCTCCAGACCCTTCCAGATACGCATGCGGTGGCTAGCCAGGCCCACCCAAATCCTGAACCGGAAACTACACTACTCTAGTGGTGGGGTGACGGCTGCGGGCAGACTACAGGGTGGCCGTTTCAGTGTCTGTTGCCCTGCCAACCTATTAGCCGAAAATAAACCCCCGGCCAACATCGTCCAAATTACATGTACCGAACTCCTACTAGCTAAAGGCACCCAGTCGCCCAACACGAAAATTCGGTTGCCAACTTGTCACAAGACGCGTACCCACCTGCCCGGACATTTGTTCCCCTGACGTGGGAGATTTCGATCAGTTTTCCAATGATCTCGCTTCGGTTCTCCTGAGATCAAGCCTGGCGATATCTCCACGACAAGTTGACCGTTCACGCCTCAACGCTTGCGCCGCCGAACAGAGAGGGCCACGACCTTGAGCCACGAGGACGACAAACGCATCAGCGACCATGGCCGGCTTCCTTGCTGCTCGCGACCAAGAGAACTTGGCCTTCAGTCGGCAGACTGTGGCGGCGGCCAAGAACCATTCCACAATGTCTGGTCAACTTGCGGCAAGAACACCGGGTTCCCGCTACCCCAAGACGCCGCTCAAGGTGCCTCTGAACGACGAGAACACAACAACGGTGCTCGGCAAGGGGAAGGCGATTCTGGCGACGCCACTTGGTAAGTGTCTTGGGACTGGGAAGATGGATTTTTGAACATTTGTGAGCCATGGCTGACGGCAAACAACAGAGCCACGGACGGGGAGAGCGCCGCTGGGCAACAAAACAACCAACGCCAAAGCATTGACGGGGCAGGTTCAGGGCGTGAAGAGCATTGTTCGCGAGTTCGAGAAGGGCCAACCTCCAGCCACCGTCTCCCGTCAGCCCAGGGCAAGGTCGCCGAAGACCGAGTCGGCGAAGCTCGGGATTCACACCGACGCTTCTGGCCCTCTGGCCGAACCCGATATTGAGTATGCTCCTCCGCGGTCCAAGGACATACCGTACGAATCCGATGTGTTCCCGGACGGTGCCTTGACCCTGGAGGGCCTGAAGCCAGAGAACCGTCTCAAGGGGTTTTATAATTATTATCACGACCCAGTCGACTCGAACGGTGTGTCTCGGAAGCAGAGGCAATTTGCCGAGGCACAGAAGAGAGCGCTGGATGAGGCCGAGGCTCGCATCAAGAAAGACCTTGATGAATTCGACTGGTCTGTTGGCGACGTGCCTGCTTCCCAGCCCAAGAAGACGGTCCGTCCTGGAAGCGCAACTTCGAGCGTCAGAGCCACGCGCATTCCTCCCAGGGCTCCCTCCGCGTCGGCATCTCGAGTCGCTGCACAGTCCCTGAGCATGGCTCCGAAGATGGTGGCGAATCCGAGGATGGGCACTGGAAACACTCTTGCCAAGCCGAGCAGGCCGGCTGTCTTTGGGTTGCCGATCAGGAAAGCTGCGCAACCTGCGGTCACTAAGCCGCAGGCGACGCCTGCCGAGGCTGCAGTTCCCGTTTCCAGGACCACCCTGGGATACAACAAGGGCCGCACCGCATCATCACAGCTCAAGAACTATCCCGACCGGACTCTGGGCCCTACCCCTCCTCCCGCACCGTCGAGCACGTCAAACCTCGGCCCTACCCCGCGCTCCGGGCTTGTGCGCTCGGCGAGCACGGACTCGACCATTACGCCGGCGAGGTTCGCCCAGGGCAAGGCCAAGAAGGAGGCGGACGACCAGCGACGGATGGAATTTCTGTCAATCTTTGAGTCCGAGGATGACGATGACGGAAATCTGGGCGGTTCAGGCAGTCTCGCCCTCGACGACGGCCTCGATGACGACTTCAAATTTACTGTCGACTTCTAGGAACTTCTTGTTGCCCTAGAATGTCCCTTTTCCTTTTCTGTCGACTGCATATCAACTTGTACCTAATGACTCGGCGTTTATTGTTAGACTGGAGTCGTGCCAGCTTTATTTTTCTAAGCTGGCCCTGGCGTCACGTTCTTGTCTTGGGCTTTGAGTTTTCTGGAGAAGGCTGGCTGATCTTTGAGATTGTGGCTTCCCCTTGTTGCCGGCATAATCCTTTTCTGACAAAAATGCACATAAAATATCTATTACTTATGCCTACCTACGTAACTCTTCTAATGTGACAGCTGTCTCTGTTGCACAAAAAAGGGGCAAGCGGGGGAAAGTGCCAGCTATTTGGCTCTTGTGCTGGCAACGTACGAGATAGGGACGTGTGCATTCGCCAGGTAAGGTGTGGGGCCGGCTGGCATTGAGCCAAAGAGCGGTCTCATTACAACCAGCGTCAGATTGCATTGGCATTTGAGATGGGTGTGGCATCCAGAAGAATGCTCCTTGGTTTCAGGACGCCTCCTTTTCCTGGCTGTGGGCAGCCTCACGTCGTGGACCTGTCCCGCGTGCTCCATTGGCGTTTAGTGGACTTGCTTGGCCATGCCCATTGTTTTTCGGGCCCGTTCTCGATAGATCGTTCCTATTGATGCTTCTCGCTGCCTGTGTTTATGGCTGCCAACCCAACCCATCCGCCTCCTGAAAATAGCTGGGACCCAGAAGCACGAGCCCAAGAGCGCCATGCATCCAATGGTTGCGGGGAAACAAGTTACATAACAAACCAACCGGCAGGCCCAAGGCGACGGGAATCCCAAGCCCAGGCAGCCAGCGAGTGGGTTCTCGAGGCTCCCAGCGCAGGCCCGACCAGCCACGGCCTCTTGTCGCTGAATGAAGCGAATGCACGTCCCCATTGGAAGAGCGCCCGCAGACGCCGCCTGAACACGCTTCTTGGGGGCCGACACGAAATTTAAGTTAGTCTCAACGTGTGGGTCCACCCGCCGACGCCATTACGCCAGTGCAGTGCCGCCATCCCTGATGACCACTGTTTCCGACAGCAACTTCGCCATTCTCAATCTGCGTCCTGCCACCGCAACCCGCGACGACGCTTCGACGACCAGGTGCCTGCCCAGCCAAGCCCCGGCAGCCTTGTCGCAGCGCTTCCCTCAACTGGGTTCCGGCCTCATTGGCCCCCCGCCTGCCTGCTGCTCCAGCTAGTCGCCGCCTTTGCCTCATCCGCCAAGCACGCCCTTTTTCTGAATCTTCGCTCGCCTGCCCAAGTCCCGTGCCGCAGCCTGGAGCCGCCAGCGCTCGTCTGTCGCGTGGCCTCGCCCAACGATCATTCCGCGCGTGCCTACGTCTTCTTTCGCCGCAACCCAGTCGCCCCGGACCTGCGCCCCTCGCCCGGCACACATGTTGGCGCTCTCGTAGCCTTTGCGACGCGAATACGATGGTTGGTGGACGGTGGTTGTGGCTGACGAGATAATTTTCACGATGCCTCCGCCCCCGGGGGCGAGCTTCACCGCATGCTTTCCTGCCGCGCCCAAGGCCGTCCGCGATAGGGCACTGGAGCGAGAGAGGGCCCGGAAGCGGCCGGCTGGCCCCCCGTCCACGTCCGCTATCTCGCGCCCCAGTTCCCTCGGCGCTGACTGCCAGCCCGCCGCGGACACCGCCCCAGCCGTCCCCAGCTCCACGGCGCCTCCATCGCGCGCGAGTGAGCCCGCATCCGACGCGCCACGCCCCGACGTGGATGACAACGACTCCATCCCCGGCGACATACTCAACGCCGTTGGCTCTGCGAGCTCGCATGCGAGCACTACCTCGTCCATCTTCAGCTCGTCGGCGCCCCACTACAGCGCCATGGCGCCGTCCAAGAGCTCAAGCAGCCATGTCACCCCGCTCACGAATCTCGGGTCGCCCTCCTACTCGGTCGCCTCGGGCCCATCAAGACCACTGGCCTCCACGCCGCTTGGCCTCGAAAAGGTCGAGGCCCCTCCGTCGTCCACCCCGACCGCCGCCGCGCCCAACGGCGCCCTGCCAGATGCAGACTCGCCGTCCTTTGACGTCGGCGTCATTGAACGCATCCCTGCCCGCGACACCACTCGCCTTGTGATGGGCAGCATGTGCACATATGACCCACTGCTCGACAAGTCCGTCCCCGCCGACAAGAATAAGTCTTCCAAGCCCATATATCAAGACTTCGGCATCGTACGTATACCGATACCCACACTATACTGGTCACTGGAGGAGGGGCGTCATGTGTCTTGCAGAACTGAAGGCTA
Source organism: Nakataea oryzae (assembly GCA_003049435.1). NCBI lineage: Eukaryota > Fungi > Ascomycota > Sordariomycetes > Magnaporthales > Magnaporthaceae > Nakataea > Nakataea oryzae. The sequence continues at coordinate 10,905 of PYSQ01000409.1, forward strand.
ATATCTTTGAATGAAATAGAAGGACAATGACGCCCCTCCTCCGGATCCGCGCCTGGCCAAGGGCGGCCGGCTCAATTACATCAATGTCGACTTCCGTAAAAATCCCAAGGCGCGCCTGCGCCATGCGCCCTACAACGTCCCGCCCTATCCATATGACCCGAAGACCGCCATAGGCCCTGGTCCGCCGACCCAGATCGTTGTTATGGGCTTCAACCCCCTGACGGCCTTCTCCAAGGTCGTGTCCCTCTTCGGCTCTTGCGGCGAAATCGCCGAAAGCTCCAACAAGATGCACCCCGAGACCGGTAGCTATCTTGGCTTTGCGACGTTTCGCTACAAGGACTCGCAGCCGAACCGCTCCCGACCGCACTCGATCTCTGCCATTGACGCTGCCAAGCGCGCTGTCACCCGGATGAATGGGACGCGAATCGAGGCTAGCCAAGTCCGGGTTGAATACGACCCCGACGGGAGGAAGAGCGGCCGCATGATGGAGGATGTCCTGAGGAAGGACAAAGAAAAAGCGCTTGCGGCCATGCCCAAGATCCCCACTGCCCCGAGGAATCCTGGCATAGTTACAAGGGCGCCGCCAACCGCTCCAAAAGGGCCAGCAGCATTCCGCCAAACCCAATCGTCGCCTATGTTTCCCATCGACCCCATCCGCCCGGGCCCGAAACCGGTGGTCATGGCACCCGTTGGCAGTCTTCGATACCAGGCGCAGCAGCAAGTCTCGACAGCGATCCAGACGCAACCCTTCATATTCATACCCCACAGCTCCGTCCCCGCGTCAGACTTGACGGTACCACATATGCTTAGGCGGCTAAAAGCTTTCGAGATCCACGAAATATTGTATCTTGAGAAGACGGGGTACTACATCATATTCCTCGAGAAGAACCGTGAATCGGCAGCGAGGTGCTATCAGGTTACAGACGGTCGGCGTCTGTTCGACTACATGATGGCAATGACATACTACCCCAACGGGTATCAGTCGCCCCCAGTGTCCAAGCCAGCTATCCAGCCCTTGGTGGGGCCGGCGCAGAAGGACCATGAGGCAAAGAGACGCAGTCCTTCGCCCGAGCGCAAAGTCTGTTTGGAAGCCCGGCTGCCACTCAGGGATGATCGAGACCGACGACGACGCGACGAGGACGCAGACCTGGAGGAGGAAAAGAAGCAACGGGCCAAGGATTTCGACCCCTCTGTTGAAGCCGCTAGAGTCATGAAGAGCGAGATAATCGGGCATTTGATGAGGCATCTCCGCGCCAAGATTGCCATGCCAGCATTGGTTGCGTACCTGGATCCTGCCAACCACGTCGCCAAGCGCCGCAAGCTCAATCTGGAGGAGCCGCCCGACACTGACGTGCCCAGCATTGTCCTTGACAGCGGCGACGATAGGTCTGCAGCCTCGACGCCGAACGCTCGGGCTGATCCAATTGAAAGTCGGACAGGGAAGCCTACGCGCCTCAACGTCGCTACTCTTCCTCGCATCCGCAAAATAAAAAATGCAGGTCTGGCCGAGAGTAGGCCGGGCTTCGTTGACCCCTTTGAGCGCCGGCGGCCAGCTCGCGTACGCAACGCCTTCCGCTCCCTGCACTACCGCCTCAAAGATGATAGTGATAACGAGTCTGAGGACGAGGATCTGGACATTAGCGGGATCCGCGTCGAGGATACTGAGGAGCCGGAGTCAAGGCCTCGCAGCCGCATGAGCACGGACGAAGAGGCCATCCAGGACGAGCTTGGGTCGTGGAGCCGACAAGAAGAAGACTCCATGACCGAGGCCAGCTTTGCCGTCAACGATGCGTCTCTGTTGCCCGCAAAGAAGAGGAAGCTCGAGCTACCAATAGAAACGGCCATCAAGCGTCAGAAGAAGAGCGACGAGGAGCTATTCGGCGTGACGATTGACAAGGTCGAAAACGAGTTCTCTATACCTAGCGAACCAGCCACCGAAGACATTGTCATCGAGGATGTGGACGTGGACGTCGTGGCCAAAGAAGAAGCCGAGGACTCGCGTATGCCTACCCCAGCCCCGTCGGAAACAAAGAGCAAAAAGAAGGCGCCCAAGAGCAAGAAGAAGACGAAGAAGCAGATCTTTGAGGAGCGAGAGGCCCTGAAAGCAGAGGCTCTCAGGGTCGTGCAGCAAAAGGTCTTTGAAGCAGAAGCGCTGCAGCCGTCGGAGCACGTCGAAGAACCCGAGGCTACCCCAGAACCCCCAGTGGAGCCAGTCAAGGAACCAAAGAAGACCAGGACACCAGAACTATCAGAAAAGCTTTGTCTGGACCCCGGAGTTTATCCAGAAGAACTGGCTTCTGCCCTCGTCTTGCCGCCCAACTTCGAGCTGGACGTTGCGTCGCTGGGCGCCTTGACGCTCGGCGTGAAGGACCGCCCAGATATCACGAGACTAAAGAGGAGGTTCCCAGTTGCGGATATCGGCGATCCGGAGCTTTGGCTCTGGAGGCGAGACCGTATCACAAGGCTCAATGTCGATCCCACCTCGGGGGGTTCCAAGCAACCCACAATCGAAGGTTACTACGTCCCAAACCCCACTGGATCGGCGCGTACCGAGGGTGTCAAGAAGATCCTTAATTCCGAGAAGTCCAAATACCTGCCGCATCACATCAAGGTGAAGAAGGCGCGCGAGGAACGGCAGGCCAGGGCGATCAACGCACCGAGCAAGAACCTGACTGTCGTCAAGGTGCCAGATGACAACAACATCTCGAGAGGAACGTCGCGTGCCAACCGGGCGAACCACCGGCGCGTGATTGCCGAGATCAACGACCAAAAGAAGACTCTCGGCCAGGACTCTGACGTGCTGCGGTTCAACCAGCTTAGAAAGCGGAAGAAGCCTGTCAAGTTTGCGCGGTCCGCGATTCACAACTGGGGATTGTACGCCATGGAGAACATTCCAAAGGATGACATGATCATTGAGTACGTGGGCGAGGAGGTGCGGCCTTCGGTGGCCAAGGTGCGCGAGGCGAGATACCTTAAGAGTGGCATTGGAAGCACGTACCTCTTCCGGATAGATGACGAGGCGGTGATCGATGCGACCAAGAAGGGCGGCATAGCACGCTTCATCAACCACAGCTGCATGCCGAACTGCACGGCCAAGATCATCAAGGTTGAAGGCAGCAAGCGGATTGTCATCTATGCTCTGAGAGACATTGGCCAAAGTAAGTTGACGCATGGGATTGCGTTTGAGATCCGGACAAATGACGACCAGCTGCTAACCTTTGTCTTCCCGATGAACAGATGAGGAGCTCACTTATGATTACAAGTTTGAGCCCGAGGAGGACGAGAGGGATCGCGTGCCGTGTCTCTGCGGAACCACGGCCTGCAAGGGGTTCCTCAACTAGCCCCTTTTCTCCGACCTCCCTGCCGCATTTTTGCCATGACTGGTGGCGCTCTCTTCCTGACCTCCGTGGCAGCACGCGTCTCGGCCGCTTCGACCATATATCTTCACATGCAGCTTTACTTTACTCGACGTCAACAGTCTCGCATCTACCCTCGTCATAGCCTGCGGCGTTGGAGGCCCGGAACCTCTTTTCTTTTGTTCTTGGTTTGTCGTACCCGCTATGGTGGCGCCTTGGTTCAGCTCTTTTCAACACGCGCTGCGCTATATACAACGCATTCGTCGATCTTTTGTCTTTTTGTGTCTTTATCCAGCACTTCAGCATCGTCCCCATACCACCGAGACGGGTTCTGTCTCTTAGTCAAAATCCTCTGGCACTCTCGACACTCGGATACCGAGGAGAAAGCCGCCCAGCTTTGTTCTTCTGGTCGTTCTTGTCGCCACCAACGCTTCTTTCTGACGGCTCTTCGACCCTGCTAATGCGTAATTCGTGGAGTCTGGGAGCCTTGGTGGTCTGGACTGGACCTTTGCCCGCGTCTTCACCCAAGATATCATTTGCACGTGGGGGGATTTATCGTCCCACAATGCTTTCGTTCGCAAGGCTTGCTTGGACAGGCGGCTTTGTTTCGTTGATCCAGGAACTTCGACGGCCCGTCCGCATGCCCCTTGCAAGAGCATCCCGCACATCACCCTCCTCTTGGCTTCCTTTATCTTTTTCTTCTTGCTCTTCTACTTTTCGCGGGGGAGATCGCTCTGATTAACGGAGCACATTCCATAAATGGGTTTAGGCGCAGAGGGGAACTGTCGTTGACAGGACGGTTTAAGGTTAAAACATAGAGAATCTTGAGCGTTTTGGACTCTGGAAGAGGCTATAGCCAGACGACATCCCCCATAGGTCCCGGTGCAGGTGCGCTAGGCCGCGATTTGGTTTTGTTGTCCACAAAAAAAGACACTCTGTTTTCGTAATATTTTTGTATATAGTCTCGGAGGAACACAGCCTCGTCGGCAACGAGCCGCCTCATGAAGAGCAAGAGGTGGTATCTAAATTCAAGACGAAATGTCAGCTGGACGACATGCGCGAACGTGTTCCAGACTCTGGCCTCTTCAGCGTCAGTCGAGACAGCATGCTTCCGTGAGGAGAGCGAGCAGGCACGGTCGACGTCAACGAGCAAGTGTCTCGTAGCCCCAGGTTCTGCCGTCTTGTCCCGTCCATGTATCCGAGAGCGATTACCGGCCTCGGAGAAGCGCGACAAGGGGAGACTGGCCAAGGGCAAGCGATGCGTGTCACGCCGCCTCCTAGAAATTATCGTAGGACAAGATGGGCCCCCCGGGGCGCCAGCTCCGGTGTCGCCCGCCGCGAGCATGGCAGAGGCCCTCGACATCTCCACATGGGGGAATCCTTGGCGCCGTCCCACCCCATGGGACCTTTTTCTGTTAGGCGCACTTTATCAAAAAGATGCTGCGACCGTTTGCCGGGACGAGGCCCGCGACCAATCGCACGCCAGGGATAAGGAAGCCCGCCGCAGGGGAGCAGGTCCCGTCATGATGCACGCCATGCTTTGCCGCGGAGCTTTCCCGCGCGCCGCATCGCAACCCAAGCGGACCTGGACGGGGGGGAAGGGGGGGGGGTTCGCCTCTGGGTTGCAGCGGCAGTGACTGTGCGTGCGGAAATCCGGGGAGGGGGGAGTTTGCGTCGTGCTGCTGCTTGGTATCCATCCGTGTTTGTCGGGGTCAACACCCGAACACACGACACATCCATTGCCAGCTCGTGCCAAGGGTGGAGGAAATGTGCGTCCACATCAGGGAAGGCCTTTTTTCCCCTGGTATCGGACCCAGCTGCACACCTAGGTCTCCAGCTTGGTTTCAGGGGTCCAATCGTCTTGATGATTGCAATTGTCACAATCAGCACAGCACAGAGCCAGCCGGGCTAGCAAAGTGACTGAGCGAATAACGGGCGCTCCGCTATCGCACACAGGGCTTGAACCAGCCTAGCCGCTGCAAAATGATAACCACAATATGAGTGACGTAGTGGCTGGCTGGCTGGCTGGCTGGCTGGCTTCCTACCTACCCCGGCCAACAGCACCCACCCACCCACGCCTTCTCTCTGCCCTGTCCGGCACCGGAGCGTTGGAGCCGCGAGGCTCGAGGAGCTGAGCGTGCTGGCCCTAGGTGCGCTTGCCGTCCGGACGGGCTTGCGCGATTTCTGTAGGGATCGGCCCTGCTTGGTGAGGCATGAGGTGTTTTGCCCGCCTGGGACCTAACCTGCCGGGCCCTCCTCCTCCTCCTCCCCCCGAAGACGGACCTCGGGCCTTCCAAGCCCGCCGCCGCGCAGCTTCCCGTTGCATGGGGGGCTTGTGGCCGACCTGGCGGTTGGTGACCCCCACTGCGTGGGCGCCCAGCTTTAGCCGCGCCGCGATCGCTGCGTCCGAAAAAGTAAAGAAGGAAGAAAAAAAAAGAACACGCCAAAGAAGATGGCATGTGCCGACAGATGCGGCGGGCAAGCGAGCGAGCGGCCAAGATTGGACGGGAGTCGGCATTAGGGTGCGGTGGATGGAGGCAGCAAATGCTGTAATTGTATGCTTTCTTGTTCTGTTGCCTTCCGAGTTGTATTTCTATAAAGACCCTCCTTATCTCCTTCTTCTTCGACATCCTCTTCTATTTCTCGATACCTATGCTCTCTCCTCTGTCTCTGTATTTATTAGTACTTGATACCCCGGCCATATCCTTTTGTCCGTTGCCCTGTATTGGTTACCAGCACATTACAGGTTCTATATAAACATCACCTGCACCTGCATATTCCTCCCGCCTACTTTCGTCTCTTTGGACCACGCCACCGAGGAGCAATACGCCTGCAATTCCACGATGGCTGTCCTGCCTTCGGAGCCTGAGTTTGAGCAGGCCTACAATGGTTAGTGGAGCAGTATGCTCAGCAGCAAGGAAAGGACGCAAGAAAGAAAGAACAGGAGCGAGGAAGACAAGAGATACGACCAGTGTGACCGCCGGCTAACAGAACACACAGAGCTGGCCAGCACGCTTGAGAACAGCAGCCTGTTCGACAAGCAGCCCGAGCTGCGCACGGCACTAAAAGTGGTATCGATCCCGGAGCGGGTGATCCAGTTCCGCGTCGTGTGGACCGACGACGGCGGCAGGCTGCAGGTCAACCGCGGCTACCGCGTGCAGTTCAGCTCGGCCCTGGGCCCCTACAAGGGCGGCCTGCGCCTGCACCCCTCGGTCAACCTCTCGATCCTAAAGTTCCTCGGCTTCGAGCAGATCTTCAAGAACGCGCTCACGGGCCTGCAGATGGGCGGCGCCAAGGGGGGCGCCGACTTTGACCCCAAGGGCAAGTCCGACGCCGAGATCCGCAGGTTCTGCGAGGCCTTCATGGCGGAGCTCAGCAAGCACATTGGCGCCCTGACCGACGTCCCCGCGGGCGACATTGGGGTCGGGGGCAGGGAGATTGGCTTCATGTTTGGAGCCTACCGCCGCCTGCGTAACAAGTTTGAGGGAGTCCTGACTGGGAAGGGCCTCGACTGGGGTGGCAGTCTGATCCGTCCAGGTATGTCGGTGGTGAATATTTCCGGAGCGAAGACTGGGTTGGTTGAGCTGCCGGAAGGGGCAGAACTGATTTCCGATTTGCTAACAATTCCAAAACAAAAACAAACAAAACAGAGGCGACCGGTTATGGCCTCGTCTACTACGTCACCCACATGCTCAAGTACGCCGGGCAGGACGGCTGGGCGGGCAAGCGCGTGGCCATCTCGGGCTCGGGCAACGTGGCGCAGTACGCGGCGCTCAAGGTCATGGAGCTGGGCGGCACCGTCGTGTCGCTGTCGGACTCGCAGGGCGCGCTGGTGGCCACCGGCAAGAAGGCGGTGACGCGCGCCGACATCGAGGCCGTCATGGCCCTCAAGGAGCGGCGCCGGCCGCTGTCGGAGCTCTCGGGGTGCAGCAGCAGCAGCAGCAGCAACGGAGCCGTGAACGGCCGCCATGTCAACGGCAACGGCAACGGCAACGGGCTCAATGGCCACAATGCCAACGGCAACGGGCTCAACGGCGGCCCGGTCAACGGCAACGGACTCAACGGCCACGGCACCGAGGAGCAGGATGGGGAGCAAGATGGGCGGCTCAGGTACCTGGCGGGCGCCCGGCCCTGGGCGCACGTCGGGCGGGTCGACGTGGCGCTGCCGTGCGCGACCCAGAACGAGGTCAGCGGGGACGAGGCCGAGGCGCTCGTGGCGGCGGGCGTGCGCTTCGTGGCCGAGGGCTCCAACATGGGCTGCGAGCAGGCGGCCATCGACGTCTTTGAGGCCAACAGGAAGGAGAACGGCACCGGCGCCGGCGCCGTCTGGTACGCGCCCGGCAAGGCTGCCAACTGCGGCGGCGTTGCCGTCTCGGGGCTCGAGATGGGGCAGAACAGCTCGGTAAGTTTTTTTTACTTTGGGCCCCGGCCGCCTCCCCTGGCACACGCATGGCTTTTTGGGGATTGCAAGCCCCTGGTCATGCCGGCAAGGCTGGCTCTGCAGAAGAAGGCCTGTGCTAACCTCGCACCTTTCCCCTCCACTCTTGCGCCAAACAGCGTCTGGCTTGGTCCTCGGAAAAGGTGGACAAGGAGCTCAAGAGCATCATGGAGAACGCCTTCCAGATCGGCCTGCAGACAGCAAAGGAGTACGTCCCTGCCCGGGAGGGCGAGCTGCCCAGCCTGGTTGCCGGCAGCAACATTGCCGGCTTCGTCAAGGTCGCCAAGGCTATGCATGACCAGGGAGACTGGTGGTAGCCTTTATTTTGTGATTCGCTCTTTCTTTTGCGCTGTTATTGGTTCTCGAGCATCGGCGTTCGAGGCTTTGGAGGATTCGGTCGGTAGTCGCGGGTTATCTTTGCTCTTGATTGGCTGGCTCGGTTGGGCTGTTCGGGAGGGGCGTGTGTTCCATCGTCTTGTTTTTTCTTACCTAGTCCGCTTCCAGTACCCAAGTCCGTTTCGCCGCTATGTAGGTCGTTGGACAATTTCAAAATTCTTGACCTCACTCTGCATGACGAATCCGTTCGTCCACACCACAACACACACCCGGAAGGGACGTTTCCCGAATGCAGATGTATTATGGCATGCCGACTGCAAGGTTGACGATGGCGGCGATGGCGGCGGGACGAAGGATCAAGCGCCGATGGTGCATTAGCCTGGGCGGGCCCGGCAGGTCCGTCACAGTAGGGGCAGCTTACATGCGCACCCGATCGATATCATTGGGGCAGCTGGTTGGTGCAGCAGGAGCGCGCTAGCAGCAGCTAATGCAAGCCATTGGGGGCGGGTCGAGGACTGCGCCGTGATGGCTCCAGTGGAATTGAATCTTGCCGACTCCTCGCCAAGTCCCCCCGAGGCCCATCACCTCCCCCCTCCCCTCCCTCCCTGCCCGATGGGTCATCTGGCTGTTCTGGTACATGGGAGCTAGCATATGCGGGCCAGGACAGGCCAACTATACAAAGTCTAATCTGTCGTGGCTGGCCGGCTTGCCCTCGTGATCATCGCTCGCAAGATTGTCGGCGACAGGCTCGCAAAGACGTTGCCCAAAATAACCCGGTTGTCCCGGACATGCGCCAACCAACGGTCGCACAGACGTCGGCGAGGACTGTGACTGGAGCCCGCCCGATGCGGTCATAGGAGGAAGCCGATGCATGCTGTGTGTGCGGGCGCCGCATGCAGAGTGGCTGGCAGGCAGCCTTGTCACATCGGGACGCACACACACACCCTTGGGGCCATCAAGCCGAGCATCCCTCGTGACGGCGCCATGCCAGCATGCAACCCACACGCGCAGAGGACCTCGCATGGCATACGTAATGAAGACGCTGTTGGAGACGAAGGCATCGCAGACCATCTACCTCCCCTCAAAGTCCCCTCAAAGCGCCACGGGCAGGATGCGCTGAAGTAAGATAAAGTGCAACGAGGCGACACAAGGGCGAGACCAAGAAAAAAAAGAAGAAAAAAAGAAAAGAACGTTCCCGATGTCGCATGGGACCAGCAAGAGGGCGCATGCATGCAGCGCGCCGACGGGGCGGCGGGCTATGTCGGCTGCGGCATGGGGCACCCGCCTCAGGCAGAAGCAGGCGACCGGGGAGGACTATGTGGCTCTAAGCACCCATGCACCCAGGCTATACTATACAGTACAGATGCAGATACGGACCTGGGGCTGGGGTATACTGTGGTCCGCCAGGCCAGGCCAGGCCAGGCCACCCACCGAGTCCCAGGGAGCCGACCGGTGGTGCATGCGCCGAACGTCCTTGGAAGCCTGTTTGCGGCAGGCTCCCGTGTTTAGCGTCTGCCTTGCCATCCTCCCGGGCCTTGTTTTGCGCCCAGAGCCCGGGGAACAGCAACAGCGGCGGGGCTATGCTTCCCTCGTGCGTGCTGTCAGATGCCGTCGTCGCCCAGCGTCGCGGGCGACTGCGCTGGCTCGTCGGGCGTGCAGGTTTGACATAGATGGCGTGGGTGGTCGAGTCGTCTGTGTCGCCCGTGGGCTGGGTGATATATCTGGCTCGGTGCGACGGCGGAGAAGCAGGTCTCTTTTCTTGCCCCTGACACGGCCCCGAGGCCTTGGTGCCTGTCGTGCCGTCACCTGCCAGGGGCAAGATGAGACAGGCCCGGCCGAGGACTCGGAACCCTTGTCAGCCTTACCTGTGGGAGCGGAGAAAACAAACACAGTCAGAACCAGAAAGAAAACCAGTTGGACCGCGACGCCAAAAAAAGAAGTAAAAGGGGTAATTGCTTTTTTTTTCTTTTCTGTTTTCCCTCGGCCGGGGCGATGTCTGCAGCGCATCTCACCCAACGGTGCGCTGCCAATTCGCGAAATGATGACAGGTGGGGATGCGACGCGCAGTCCTCCCCACCCCATTTGATGAACCCAACGGCGGTCTCCGGCCCAATGGGCAGTGCCTGCTGCAGCGTCCTTGGGAGGAGTGACCCTGTCGAGGCCGGTTGATCGAGGCCTTTTTGGGGGTTGGAACCATCGATCATCGATATTGAAATTGCACAGTGTGTGGCTTCCCCACCCCACACTCCCCACCCGGCTGGATGACCGCAGAATTGGGAAGCCCAGGGCGAGCTCGCAGCATGGCTACAGTGCTGCATCCGGATTGGCCTCGTTCGGGGGCCAATTATAGAACCCAGGCCACACTAGGGCAGCCCGTGATTGTCGCTCTCCACCGATGATGGCCATTGGGTTCTGCCTGTCTGGCTAGAGAGAGAGAGAGTTCCGTTTTATCCGCCCCGAGCGACCCTGGCGACCCCCTCCGAGCTGCGCTTTCCGCCTGCGGCTGTAGAGTTCGATGCTGGCTCCTGGGCTGCCCACCCGTCTCCAAAGGCAAAGGCGCAACTGCACGGCAGCGGCGGGCGACTCGAGGCAACGTCCGGGGTGCGGCTGCGGGTTGCGGGATCGGATGCGCCAGCGCTGGCTGGCGGCGCAGTTGGCGACATAGTGACGCCATCCACGCCGCTCCCGCCAACGGGGCCACGCATCGCGCGCGCAAGAGAGGAGCCACCGGGGTCCGTCGCTTGGCTTCAAGGCGTTCCTTCCCGCTGTCCGCTGTCCGCTGGGCCGGGCAAGCACCATCGCGCGCACCGTGCTCGAGCGACCAAGCGGGAAGGAGGGACTCAAGCATCTCATCTCAGCAGCGGCCTTGCGCCAGGCCTAGGGGGGCAGGATCCTGCCGCCTCCAGCGGGTCCGCAGGCAGTCACTCTGGCCCCTGCAGCCGTAGTAAACGGGCCAATGGTGGCTGCCGCTGCCGCCCACCCCTTGCTGCTGCTCCCTTCAGCTCAGCTGGCTGTGTTGACCACCAAGCCGCCCTTCTCTCGCACAGTCCCTCCCCACAGGAACATCGCTCCCCGATTGCGACCCTGTCGCTGCTGCTCTGGGTTTGGAGCTCGCAGTAGCGTCGTCTTGGGCGCCATCCATCTTATCGGCCCTCGCCCGCGCCTCGCTCCTTTTGGAAACCGCTGCGGCGCCACGAGCGGGCGCACGCACGACTTGGGGTGCAGAGCCCAATGGGAGCGCCGTGGCTGCGTCCTGGCTATTGGAGGAGGAGGGGTGTTGCACTTTTTCAGCCTCTCGCCAGGGGTCCCCTCCTCCCTCGCCCGCCCTCGCTCCCATACCCCAACCCGACCACATGGCTTCCCGCCCAGGCGAGGTGAGAAGGGCAACCGCTGCGCATCCACCATGACTACCGGGGCGAGGAGGGGCGTCAGCATCTTGATACCCACCCAGGACAAGGGGCGGCGCACTATCGTATGTATGTCGACTAGACTCACACCGGCTTGGTTGGGCTTATGGGGGGAGAGAGGGAGGGTGCGAAAAGGCCTTCGCCCGGCGGCCGAGGCACCGCACCCTCAACCCGTACATGCCGTCAGGCATACAAAGAGGGCTCCAGCGGCTCCGGGCCTTGCGGTTGGAGGCTGGTCTCACTGGTCCTCCATCCATCTGCCTCGGGCCTTCTGCTCACCACCTCCGCCATCCCCAGCCTTGCAAGACCTTGGTTATACTGTCTCACCCATAGCACCCGATCGTTCTCGCGGATACCGTATCCACCGCGGGCTTGTGCACAGCCGGGTTGCGCTCCTCGGAGCATACTGGGCCCCTGAGACAGAGTTGGTGTGTTGCACCGCGTGGTCTAGCGAGCAACACGGCGTCCCGTAGACGCTCCTCGCCAGGACTCGCACCAACGGGACAAGCCCCCCCGGCCCCGAAAAGGGGGCTTTGTCTGCTCGCCATGGCTCCTTTACTCTCTGTAAATATGGCTCCCGCGGCCCCCGTAGCCGCCGGGAGCAGCAAGGTGGACATCAATGGCAACGACATCGGCTTCACCTACACCTGCACAGACACAAACGGCAGCATGCTCGTCACAATCGGCGGCGCCCCGCCGACTCCGGGCAGCGAAATGTTCAGTTCACCGCCCCAGACCCCCATACCTCCCTCACCCCCAGAGTCCAAGGCTCGACAGGCCTATGTCGAGGACGACGAGCTCCCGCAGAAGCCCCAACGCTCCCATGTCCTGTTCCAGGAGCCAGAGCCACTCACCCCTGACGAGACATCACCGAAGCGCCGCGTCGGATCCCACCCCATCAGGCCGGCCGGAAAACACGACTCGGAGCCGGGTGGCCCCCGGTCACGGGCTCACGCCAAGGTACACAGCTATGCCGACAGCGCGGCGAGACACGCCGCAGGCGCTTTCCCGCGCATCTCGCGGCCCGTCGAGCTGCTGCGCTCGAGCTACGACGTCGTGGTGATCGGCTCTGGCTACGGCGGCGGCATCGCCGCCTCCCGCATGGCTCGCGCCGGCGAGTCGGTCTGCCTGCTCGAGAGGGGCCGAGAGCGTTGGCCCGGCGAGTATCCGACAGGCGCCCGCGAGGCCCTGAGCCAGCTGCACTGCAGCGGCGAGTTTGCACCGCACCAGCTGCCCGGCAAGACAGCCAATGCCGGCGACCCCACCGGCATGTTCCATCTGATCTTTGGCCGGGGCCAGAACACCGTCGTCGGCAACGGCCTCGGAGGCACGAGCTTGATCAACGCAAACGTCTTCCTGCGGGCCGACCAAGATACCATGTCGATGAACGCATGGCCGCCCGAGCTGCGCGAAAAGGGCGCCTTGGACGAGTACTATAAGCGCGTTGAGGACGTGCTGGAGCCCGAGAAGTACCCGGCCGACTGGCCAGAGCTGCCCAAGGCCAAGCTGCTGGAGAAGCAAGCGGAACTGCTGCGCAAGGACGAGCCGGGCCTCAAAAACTCGAGGTTCTACCGCGTGCCGCAGACCACGCGCTTCCGCAATGGGCCCAACAGCTGCGGCGTTGAGATGTCGCCCTCTGCCCTTAGCGGCCAGGACACTACCGGCCTCAACGACGGCTCCAAGACGACGACGCTCGTCACCTACCTGGCCGACGCTTGGAACTGGGGTGCCGAGATGTTTTGCGAGTCCGAGGTGCGCCACATCGAGAAGGTGCGCGACGAGCGTGGAGGCTATATAATCTACTTCGCTTGGCACGGCCGCAACCGTGGTCGCTTCGAGACAAACCTCCACGGAGACCTCATGTGGGTGCACGCAAAGCACGCCGTCTTCCTGGGCGCCGGCGCCATCGGTACCACCGAGATTCTGCTCCGCAGCCGCGCCATGGGCCTCGAGATGAGCGACGAGGTCGGTCAGAACATGAGCGGCAACGGCGACATTCTGGCTTTCGGCTACAACACGGACGATCTGGTCAATGCCGTCGGCCGCAAGCACCCCGACCCCTACCAGCCTGTCGGGCCCTGCATTACCTCTGTCATCGACAACCGCCATGGCCATGAGAACCCGCTCGACGGCTACGTGATCGAGGAGGGCACGGTGCCGCGCGCGCTTGCCCACATGTTCCAGGCCATGCTGGATTTCATGCCGGGTCGGCAATGCCCCGAGAACGACACCGTCGTCGACCGCACGCAGGCCGCACTGGCCCGCTGGGGCAGCCGGCTCCTCGGTCCCTACTTCCGCAAGGGCGCCGTCTGCCGCACGCAGGTGTACCTCATCATGTCGCACGACAGCAACCAGGCGGTCCTGTCACTCAAGGACGACCGCCCTGTCCTCGAGTTCCTCGGCGTCGGTCGCAGCCATCACTGTCAGGAACTTAACAGGATCCTGGCAAAGGCTACACAAGCCGTCGGCGGCACGCTTGTGCAGAACCCCTTTTTCGCACTGATGGGCCAGCAGCAGGTGACAGTCCATCCTATCGGGTAAGCCCACGCCGACATTATGCTGTGACACGTTCCCCAGATAATAATGCATCCCACCTTCTCTCTTTCCCCCCACCCCCCCTTCTCCTTCCCCCAGTTCTCCGGCGCTCTGTTTGGTTCTCGTTATTTTTGGAATCTTGCCCATTCTCTTCCCCCGATTACACATGGCGTGCAACTGGCTGACGTATTCCGGTCACCCCCTGCGCTCCCCTGTAGTGGTGCAAATATGGCCCGAGACAACACGGGCGCCACCGGTGTGACAAACCACAAGGGTGAGGTATTCAGCGGGAACGGCTCCGAGACACATAGGGGTTTGATTGTAACAGATGGGGCCTTGGTCCCGATTGCCTTGGGTGTCAACCCCTTTGCAACCATCGCGGCGCTTGCCGAGCGGTGCGTCGCCAAGTATGCGGAGGACAATGATCTCGAAATCAGCGACGAGAAGAACGAGATCCTCGACCTCTTTGGCAAGCCCAAATACCAGCCCAGGGCTGTCTCGGCCGGCATCCTGGAGCCCAAGCGGCAGCGGAAGGGCCAGAAGGTCCCCCGCTGCCTCACTCTGGACGAGCGCAAGAACGTGGAGGAGGCGGCGCAGGCCATCGACAAGGCGCGGGCTGTGCAGGCCGGCGGCTTTGGCTTCACCGAGGTCATGTGCGGATATGTGCACGGTGACCCCAAGATGAAGGAGGACCGCCGCGAAACCTACGAGCTCGCCTTCCGCACGGCCAAGGCTCGGTGCGAGAACGCCCGCTTCTTCCTCAGCGTGCAGGCCTTCGACACCAAGGGCATGCTGCAGGACCCTGACGGGCGTGGCATGCTCACGGGCACGTTTGTCTGCCCTGCCGTCCCTGGATCGCCCTTCATGGTCCAGCGCGGCCGCTTTGGTCTCTTCACCATGGACCGCAAGGCGCCCGGGACGCGCAACCTGACGTACGACTTCGACATGGTGGGCGTCGACGGCAACAAGCTCCATTTCCACGGCTACAAAGTGGTCGACTCGTCGGTGGCGCTTTCGCCCAAGAAGTTCTGGAGGGCCACGACGACGCTGTACGTGACCGTGACCAAGAAAGACCACCCGCCGCACGTCGACCAGGCCGAGCACGAGGCATGGCGCCACTGCACCGTCGTGGCCAAGGGGATCATGCACATCCAGCCCCAGGACTTCCGCGCCGAGGTCAAGACCATGAAACCGACCGGCTTGTCCGTGTTCCGCCGGGCCAAGAGCGCGGCCTGCTTCATGACGTTCTTTGGTCGCAAGTCGCTCTCGCTGTTCCTGGCCCCTCTCACCCCACTGCAGTACCCGAGCCAGAGCTACAGCGGATACATCAACGACACCCCGCCGACCAAGAGCTTCGCTATAGAGGCCGAGGACGGCGTCTTCACGCGCATGCACATGTGGGAACCCACCAGCACCCCCTTGGACAGCCTCGGTCGGCCTACGCCTCCTCGGAACCTGTTCATGATACCGGGCGCCGCCGTCGACCACCAGATCTTTGCCCTCCCCACCATCCCCTTCAACACCGTCAACTACTTTGCGCGTGCCGGCTACCGCGTCTTCGTCTCGGTCCACAGGATAGGGCAGATCATGGCGGCCCACAACAACTGGACCACCTTTGACGCCCGCCTCGACCTGAAGGCCTGTCTCGAGTACATACGCGAGCACTTTTCCGAGACCAAGGCCCCTGAGCCGCCGTCCAAGATCTACGCCATTTCTCACTGCATGGGCTCTGTCGCATTCTCGTCGGGCCTGCTGGATGGCACCATACCTGCCAGCTGGATCTCGGGCGTTACCTGCAGTCAGGTGTTCATGAACCCGGTCTGGGCTCCGGCCAACATGGCCAAGGTCACGGCGGGGCCGATCCCGCTGGACAAGATGTACGGCATGGTGGCAGGCCCTTGGTACAGCTGCAGCACGTCGAAGAACGACTCACGCGTCCAGCGCATGCTGAATCAGACCCTGCGCCTGTACCCAGACAGGCGGCGCGAGCTTTGCAACAACGCGAGCTGCCATCGCTGCACGCTCGTCTTCGGCCGGTGCTGGAACCACGCCAACCTCAACGAGGCGACGCACCGTCAGATCGACCGATTCTTTGGCGGCGTCAACATGCGTCTTCTCAAGCTACTCATGAAGATGGGGACCGATGGGCATGCCATGGACAACAACGAAACAGCCCTGACGACGCACGAGAACATTGAACGCCTGCGCGGCATCTCCTTCTTGCTGTTTGTCGGCAAGGACAGCGCTGTTTTGAGCACCGAGGCCACTCTGCGAACTCTCGAGTCGCTGCAGGACCATTTTGGTGCCGACTCTCTCATGCCATCGCCGTGCATGACGGACACGTCCTCGTCAACTTCAGCGGACGCCGGCGGTGCCTTGCTCGGCTCTGACTTGGGATGCAAACGCGGACGGTCCAGAGCATCGTCCGCGGGCTCCCTCTCTTCGTCGACCTCCTCCTCGGCCGACACGGCCACCCCTGCCACTCCTGTAGACGGCCCGCCCAGATCCGGGTTCCCAGTTGGGCTCGGCATCAGCGGCAAGCAAAAGGCCCGCGACGAGACCCCCGCGCCCATCCCCAGGGTACGCTACCAGAGGAAGGAGATTCCAGGTTACGGCCACCTCGACGGGTTTATGGGCAAGAACGCCTGGAAGGACATTTATCCCATGATTCGAAAGGAGGTCGACCGCGTCGTGCGCGGAGAGTCTTATGTCTTTGTCGAGCCCGAAGACCGCTTCAAAGACATGATAGACAACGGTGACTTGCTTCACTGATTCCTATCTAATCCCATCCTATCAGTCTTGTTCCCTCGTCTCATTTTTATATACCTCTTCACAGCTCGTGTGGTTTCAATAGCCTGCTGTTCCTTTGATATATCGTCGGCTTGGAAACCAAGGAAGCCTTTTTTTTCTTTCTCGTTATCTATTTCTTGGTTTACGGATCTACTCCCTCTTCGCGGAGCTCCCTTCCTCGCCAATCTGCTGCACATGCACGTGCCTTTTTCTTCTTGGGCTCGATATTTAGCGAAAATGGTGGATTGGAGTTGGATAGGTGTTCAGATACGGGACTGGTCAAAGGGATCAAGATGCAAGATGTTTTCCTCGGGGGCTACTTTGTATTTGGGAACGACCGTGGCCGAACTGGTTTCTTCTGTTTGATACCATTTGATTTTTCTCGGCGACGCGCCAGGAGCGCAGGATGATTAGGCTAGTTCTCTCCTCAATTGACAACCGTCTTTGAATCTCTCCACTTGCCCTCTTTCCCTTTCCTTTTCTTGAGAAAGCGCATCGGAGTGGCGTCGTTTCCAATGTGGCCAAGGGACAGATACGGTCCCGCTACTCGAGGTCTCACTGGCTCATGCATGCAGCTTATAAGACCAAACAAACGGCACCACACTCAGCGAAGTAGCTCTACCAAAGATGATCTATCTGTAAGTCAGATAAATGTCCTACTCGGGCAACCGACGTGGGATATTGTTGTGGGTAACCCAACAGACAAAACCACTTCGTTTTTGCAACTTTTGTTTATTTATATTTTTTTCGCTCTTCCCTTTCCCAAGCTAGGCGCGATCGAAGCCGCCGAGCTGGTCTGCCCCTTGATCCCTTTCGGAGCATGCTCTGGCGCGGTGGTGTAGCGGTAGGCAGTAAGCGCTGCGGCTGACGGCGCCAAGATTTACGTGCACCAAGCGAAGCAGGCTGAAGCTTGACAGTTCGAATCCTGTTGGATCCAAGAACTTTGTCCATACCTTTTTTTTGCTGGACTTTTAAAACTGTTGTAATGTGGTGTTGTATGATCGATATAAATGGGTATTGCATAGTTGTAGAAGGACTGACTGCCTGAGAATAGCACAGTAGATAAAATCAAAATAGCACGGTCGCTCGGGGGCGCCATCCTGACTCAGCCCATGGATGGGGCATCTGGAAGGGCGATAAGATAGCGGTCCGGAATTCCATCATCGCGTCGGTTCCAACTCGCGCGCGCCTCTTTGTCGGAACCTGAACGCTCAGCTTGCCGGCCTCACAATCAATCGCAGACAATGCCGCCAAAGTTCACCGCAAACCCGCTCAAGCCGTCGCGGTATCGCGCCGGAAAGCCCACGCAGCCCGACTCCGACTCCGACTCCGACTCCGACTCCGACGGCGACAGCGAGGATGGCGAGCAGCAACAGAAGCAGAAGCAGAAGCAGCAGCAGCAGCAGAAGAAGCCGGCGGCGCCCAAGCCGAGCGGAGCAGGCAGGGTCATCTCCACGGGCGGCCCGCTCGCCTCGGTCGATCTGGCCAAGCGCCGCGCCGCTGTCGACAAGGCCGACGCCGCGCGCGTGTCGGCCGCCGCCGACGCCGAGCGCATAGCCAAAGAGGAGGGCTTCGTCACGGAGAGCGAGGAGGACGGCGACGACAGCGGGTCCGGATCCGAGGAGGAGAGCAGCAGCGGCGAGGAGGAGTCCGAGTCGGAGGAGGAGGAGGCGCCGCGCCGGCTCATGTTCCGCCCAAAGTTTGTGCCCAAGGCCAAGCGTGCGGCAGGCGATGAGGG
>PYSQ01000041.1:0-38101 GCA_003049435.1 Nakataea oryzae
ACCTCCCTCCCCGCCCTCGTAGGTAGGTAGGCACCGCACCGTAAGCCACCCTCGCTCCCCCTCCCCTCCCCAACACGGATTGCGCGATTGCTTAGCCATCACCGAGTCAGCGAGCCGTGCCAGGTGCTGCAGGGTCGGCCCCACTCCTTCGAACCCGATCGAAACTCGGCCACTCCAGCTGCCTTTTTTTTTTCTTTCTTGATCTTTGCTCGCCCGCATGGGCTGCGTGGCTCGCCCCTGCAGCGACCGTTACGTTGCGCAGGGTGCTTGTGGTGAGCTCGCGCCTTCCAGAGCCTGGACAAGGGCGCGTCGCAGTGCCGGGAGATGAGGGAGAACGTTCTGCCGCCGCCGCAGCCGCCGCCTCGACGGCCCATGACATGCCCCTGTTTCCAAAACGGCCATCGTCGCCCTCCTACCCCTGTGGGCGCAACACATGCCCGCTGGCGGGGCCGCCGTGCCAACAGAGTGGGCGGGGATGAACGCTGCGGGTATATAAGAAAATAAGGAAGGGGGAAAAAAACGGCTCCGTGGGGCCCCATCACACATCACATCATACCTGCCTCCTTCTCATCCTCCACCGAGATATTGGCCACATAGCCCCCGCTATCCACAGCTGCAACCTCCCCCGCCTCCAGTGACCGTGGCATAGGGCGACCAAGCCGGCCTGCTGTACAAAGATATACTTCGATATCCGTCCCTTGCTGCACCTATATAATAGCCCCCTTTTTTTCCCCCATATAAATACCCCTCCTCCTCCCCGCCATGAACTCCCTCGTCGCCAGAACCATCTCGTCCTCGACCCTGCGAACCGCTATACCCAGACGCCTCCCAGCCTTCTTTAGAACCAAACAGCAGCTCCTTTCTCCTCCCACCACCACCACTACCACCAGCCGCCGCCACCTCCACCAGGCCGCCAAAATGTCGTCCACCAACGCCTTCCTGGACCTGGTCAAGGCCCGCCGCACCCACTACGCGCTCAGCAAGGACATTGACGTCTCCAAGGAGCGCATCCAGGAGATTGTCAACCACGCCGTCCTGCACGTGCCCTCGAGCTTCAACTCGCAGCCCAACCGCGTCGTCGTCCTGTTCGGCGCCGAGCACGACAAGTTCTGGGGCATCGTCGAGGAGACCCTCAAGGCCATCGTGCCAGCCGACAGCTGGGCCCCGACCGAGCAGAGGCTGGCCGGCTTCAAGGCCGGTGCTGGTTCGGTAAGCTCGAGCCCCCTCCCCCCCGCCCATGTTGTCTTCTTCAACAACAGAAAAAAAAGGCTAACCCGATCTTGCTCCACCCGAAATAGGTCCTGTTCTTCGAGGACCAGACCACGGTCGAGGAGTACCAGGGCAAGTTCGCCATCTACGCCGACAAGTTCCCCGGCTGGACCACCCAGGCCGACGCCATGCTGCAGTACACGCTGTGGCTGGCCTTTGACGCCGAGGGCCTCGGCGCCAACCTGCAGCACTACAACCCCCTCGTCGACGACAAGGTCGCCGCCACCTGGGGCCTGCCCGCCTCGTGGAAGCTCAACGCCCAGCTCGTCTTTGGCAAGAAGACCGGCGCCGCCGGCGACAAGACCTTCATCCCCGTCGAGGAGCGCGTCAAGGTCTTTGGTGCTTGAGCGGGTGAGATTATGACGGAAGCAAAAATATGAAAGCGGCTGTTTTTTTTCTTTCTTTCCCTTTCCCTTCCTTCTTTACATTCGCATGTATATAGTCAGACGTATACATTGCTAGACCAATGATACCCCCGATATTGGGACTGCCTCTTTTATCGATCGCCCTGCACAGAGAAAGGATTCATGCTTGTCGTTGACACCAAGATCACGCGTTTGCTGACAACACCCGGCTTGATCTGCAAGGCATGCGGCTGCACACCCAGCCCGTTCATGATTGGCCCCCTATTATCCGTACATTACGTAGGGTACATCGGGGAAATAACAGATGACACGGCAAAGCCCGCCAATCCTTGTTCCTTTGTGTGATTTCTTTTTGTTTTTTATTCACTTTTTTTTTTCCAAAATTCCTTTTTATGTAAGCTGGTGGTATCATTTCATGTACTCTTCTTCCCCCCTCCCTCTCTTATCAGCATCAGCCACGATTAAAAAAAAGAGGCATCATCATGCATGCGGACAGATATTAGATGTGCACACAAGAGGCAGCCCGCCCGCTCCGTCACTCGTCCTCGTGCACACGCCCCAGCGCCTGGCCCATCTTGACCTTCTGCCCCTTTTCGACCGCCCACGCGAAGCCGTCGTGGCCGCTATTGCTCCTCTCGGGGGCCTCAAACACGAGCACAATGGTGCTGCCGAGCTGGAAGCCGCCCATCTCCTCGCCGCGGCGCAGGGCGTGGCCCCTGAGCACGCGGCTGGCCGACTCGTACGTGGCCTCGGAGAAGCCCGAGTAGGCCTCGCCCCTGGCCGCGGCCTCCTCGGCGGCGCGGTCGGCGGCCGTGTCGGTCAGGAGGCTGTTTGTGCGCAGCTCGCGGTCGAAGCGGATCTTGATGGAGCCGACGTTGGTGGCGCCCACGGGCACGTATGAGAAGAAGCCGTAGCGCCAGCGGCCGAGCAGCACGACGCGCTCGTTGAGCGTGAAGAGCCCCGGCAGCGTGCGCTGCAGGTACGGCGAGACGCTGTAGAGCTCGCCCGCAAAGTGGCGGCGGCGCTCGACCACCCAGTTGGTGGGCGAGTGGAAGCGGTGGTAGTCGCCCGGCGCCAGGTAGACGACGGCGTAGTAGAGCTTGGTCTTGCGCTGCTCCGCCAGCAGCGAGTACCACGGCTTCTCGGCCAGCGCCAGGTCCGCGCGCACCTCGGACACCGAGGTGGGCGACGGCGCCACCGACTGGTCCTCGGCCTGGTCCTTTGCGGCCTTGCTGGGCTGCGACATTGACGGGCCCGAGAGCAGGCCGGGGAGGGTGTAGGGGATGCCGTTGACGCGCGCAAACTCCTCGTCCTGCTTGACCACCTCTTCGTCGTGGCCGAGCTCCGCGGGAGTGCTCGTTCCGCTGGACGAGGGCGTGTTGCTCCCCGACGTCGACGGGGTGTGCTCTCCCAGCAGGGCATCGATGCTGTACGTCACGCCCTTGACCTGCTCAATGTCGCCGCCCTCGATCTGGCCAAACTGCAGCACGCGGCCGTCCGCAGGCGAGAGCAGCACGTGCGGGTCCGGGTCGAGTGGCCGCGCCCCGGGCTTTAGTGTGCGGTAAAAGAACGAGGCCAGGTTGGGGAAGTTGTGCAGATCCGGCTCCTCAACCTCGTCGAGATTTACGCCAAAGATGAACGAGTAAAGCTTGAAGCCAGGAACCCTCAGGTAATAGGGGATGGTGAGCTCGTTGAAGCGGCCCCATAACCTCGAGAGGGCCTTGAGAGGAAGAGTCGACATGACTTGGACCTGCCTGTGTCACGCAACGTCAGCTTGTCGCTCGTCTGCTCGCACATGCAGCAGCCACGACGTGAGGGGAGCTTGCACTCACCAGGGGCCATCGGGCCGCACACGCTGCCGCCTTTTGGGAGAAGGGGAGCCATCGGCGCCCTCATCGGCGCGCTCTTGTTCCCTCTGGGACACGCGGTAGAACTGCACGAGGCCGAGGAAGCCAATGCCGACGCCGACCGGGATGTTGTACCAGGTGACCTTTGAGTTCTTGAGGGCCTCGCGCAGGCGGGACGAGAAGCGCGGCCGCTTGGGGGTTTCGTGCGACGAGTAGAAGCGAGCCGTCGGTCGCCGGGCGGGGAACAGGGGAGACGAGGCAC
The DNA here is from genome assembly GCA_003049435.1 of Nakataea oryzae. NCBI lineage: Eukaryota > Fungi > Ascomycota > Sordariomycetes > Magnaporthales > Magnaporthaceae > Nakataea > Nakataea oryzae. Next base: position 3,744 of record PYSQ01000041.1, read on the forward strand.
CACAGCGGCTGGCCGCGTGCCTATACAGCATGTGAGGTCGGGGCATCTTGGTGGTGGCTGCCATCGAAGCCATGGTGGGGGCGGTTGGTTGGTGGGCGCCGCGATTAAAGAGGGAAAAAAAAGAAGGAAAAAAAAATCCAGCAAGGGTGTCGACAGTGTCAGGCCATGGGTCGGGCTCGTGCGCTGCCCGTTGAATCGCAGGAATGCGCCGTCTGAAGCTCCCGGTGGGCTGGACCGCAAAGCAGAGGCCTCGATCAACGCGGCGGTGGTCAATTGGCGTCGAGGTTGGTTTGCTTAGCAGCGAGCTCAGGAAGCCGTGGGATGCGAGGGCCTGCTCCTCGCAGCTGTGATGACGCAGGGCGGCCAGGTGTGGGCCGTTTTAGCCTAGCCCCAACCGGTCGCAGGGGAGGGGGAGGGCCAGTAGCGGTGCCTGTACCCTGTACCTGTACCTGAAGCTGCAGCGGCCAGCGCCCGCACGGGCCCGTACAGCGACCTGCAGGCCCAGTCGCACCCCTACACGCCTCTTGACGCTGCCGGCCGTCGCATGGTCAGCTCGAGCGTCGCCGATGAAAGGTGGCCAGACTGCGATATTTGTTTGCCGGCGCCCCAACGCCCGGCAACTTTGCCTGATTCTCTGTCTTCGTCCCCATTCCGCATCCCGTGCACCCTGTGCCCCCCTCCATCGCGGTTCCCTCGACCTGCCAACAGCCTCGGGCGCCACCGTTGGCTGCATTCTCCGTTTCGTCTGGTGGGGGAGCGAGCGTTCCGAGGATCCCACCTGGTTGGTCTTGGGCGCCAAACCTTGGCCTGACACCACCCCCGAGGCTTCCCGCGCGCGCATCCTCGCTCCAACAAGGCTCGCCACGCCGAATCCACAGACCACCCCTTCCCACCCGCCTGTCGATTGATTGCTTGAACGCACCGCACCGCACCACCCGAAACCCTCCAGCATGGCCGACGCCGACGACGCCGCGGCGGCCGCTGCGCCCGGCACGCTCAGCGTCGAAATCATCTCGCCCTCGACGGGCATTCCGGTCCCGCTCTCGTTCCCGGCCCTGCCGGCAAAGACCACGGTCGCCCAGCTCAAGGACATGATCCGCCAGCACCTGACGGTTCCCGACCCGGCCGCCGTCGATCTGCGCATAATATACCAGGGCAAGATGCTGGCGCCGCCCGACCTGACGCTCGAGCATGCCATCGGCCCCGACGCGGTAAGCATCGCCCGCTGCTCTCCTTGTGCTGTGGCCCTGTCTAATGCGCCGAGTCTAGATCCGCGAGGGTGGCAAGCGCGTCTTCCACGCCGTGGCCAACACTTCGGCCAGAGTACCGCCCGTGCCCTACGTCGCCCCCATCTCGAGCCCGACCTCGGAGCAGGTCCAGTCCCTGCGTCGCCGCCACGCCGCCATCCACAGCCAGGTCCTAGCCAACCAGAGAGCCCGGGCCGCCATGCACCTCAACGGCATCCAGGACCGGGCAGGCCGCTCGACCACGACCACGACCACAAGCGCCGCCACAACCACGACGACGTCCTCTTCGGCGGGCGACAGCCCTGCGCAGTTCCAAGGCGGACTGCCAGGTGCCGGGACGTCAGCTACCGCACAGGCCGTCGATACTCACCTGGCCAGGCTCCAGAGCCACCTTGAGGCTCTCCGCAGCTACCAAGAAACGCACCTCTGGCCCGCAAGCCAACCGGTGCAGCAGCCATCGCCGCCGCAGCCTCAGCCGACTGTCAGCCACGGCCAGGTGTCAGGACCCGAAGTCTACCTCCTCAGCTCGCCCGAGGGGCCCCAAGCGATACTCGTCAGCAACAACGGCAGCACCTATCTTTCCCAACTACCTGGGCAGTTATCGGGCGTTGATCTGGGCTCGGCACGTGCCCGAGCGACAGCTACTCAGCCGCCGGGTCTCGAGGCCGAGCCCGGCCCCGTTCCTGCACAGAGGCCGCTCGACGAGACGGCAGAGCAGGTGATTGAGCGGTGGCGCGAAAACGGCCGGCGGCGGCACGAGGCCCAGGTGGAGGCCTGGCGGGCCTACAACCAAATCATGAACACGCCACAGTACCGGCGCATATACAACCAGCTCAGGGTCCAGCGCGGCTTCGGCCGGCGGGCCCCCGGCGCCGTCGCCGGCGGCCTCTTCGCGGGGCACCAGCCGCACGGCCAGGCCGCGGGCGCTCTGGCGGCGGCCATTTGGCCACACCTCTGGCTGATGATCCGCATGGGCCTCTTCATCTACTGGTTCCGGTTCCTGCACAGCGAGTCGTCGTGGGAGCGCTGGCTCAGCGTCATCGGCATCGCCGTCGCCGTGCTGTTGATCAACACGGGCATGCTCAACGGTGTGGCCGAGCAGGCGTGGCAGCCGGTCCGCGACCATCTGGACCGGCTGATGCCCATGGGCCCTGGCGCCGGTGCCCGGGCGGGAGCTGCTGCTGGCCCGCAGCAGCGAAACAACGGACCCCAGCTGCCACCTCGCCCAGAAGAAGCGGCGGCCCGGATGGTGGCGGCACGTAGGGAGGCGAACGCCAACTGGCTCCTCGACCAGGTCCGCCGGGTAGAGCGTGCGGGGCTTCTGTTCCTAGCCAGTATCGCACCCGGCGTCGCAGAGCGCCATATCGCGCAACTTGAAGAGGAGGCCCGGGCTGAGCGCCGGAGACAGGAAGAGGCTGCTGCTGCCGCTGCTGCGGCAGAGGCCGAGGCGGCAGCGGCAGCGGCAGCGGCAGCTCCTGCTGGCGAGACGGAGGGCACTGGCGGAGAAGCACCGGCTGATGCCAGCAAAGTCTCGGCCGGAAACGCGCCTGCCGAGGGCGCCTCGACGGTTGTACAAGATGCCTCTGGTGGCGGTGACAGTGCTGCTGGTAGTGGCGGCGATGCAGCTGCGCGGGGCGAGTAGCCGCAGCCGCAGGACGATGGATTTTGGCACAGCGAATTGCTTTCAGTAGGGGCGTGATAGACCGAGCCAGCAGTGTGCAGAGATGTACCCGTAGCTACGTATCCAGCCATGAACTCGACGTGTTTGGCCTTGCTGTTCTACCAGCCCACCAGCTTGTACCAAGTACCAGCAGCGCTCGCTCTCTTTGGCTGCGCGTCCAAAGCTCCTCGGTGAATTCTATGTGGCCGGTGCTAGGGGGCTGGAACCAGGGGGGTGGCGAGAGGGGAGGGGGACCAGGCTATCCCCGGCCCGCGCTGGCGTCAGGTTGGGGAAAAGTGGGGGCCTGTCGCCCTCCAGACCTCGGCATCCCGCTCTCTGGCCGCCGCCCCCCCGGCAATCGCTGACCCCAGATGGGCTCCACAGCCTCGCGCGTCTGGGGAACAAAAGGGACGGCGCCGCCCGCTCGCTCCTCTGGCAGCTCTGGGACGTCGGTGACGAGAGATAGCGACACGAGAAAGAAAACCGTCTTCCTTGCTTTTTATCCTTGCTTGCCAGCGACCGCGCTCTGCTGTTTGATCCAATCGATTTGGGCACTGCCAGCCGTCTCGCAAGCCTCTCGGCTCGTGCCGTCTCCTGTTTGCTTGGCCATCTCGTCCTCGTCGTCGTCGCCACCTAATTATTACCACCAAGCACCCAGACACAGCCAGGCAAAGATGTCCGAGGCACAGCTCGAGAACTTTTCCTCCCTCTTCTCCGTTAAGGGCAAGGTCTGCGTCGTCACGGGCGGCTCGCGAGGCCTGGGCCTGAGCGCGGCGTCTGGGTGAGTAGAGCGAGCGAGCGAGCGCCCTTGGTGCACGGCCCGCAAAACGTCTCTCTCTTTCTCTCATCCATGCCCATCATCATCCCTTGGCGTCACAAAAAAAAATAAAGGCTGACGACCAGAGCCGCAGCCTCCTCCAAGCCGGCGCGTCAAAGGTCTTCATCTCGTCGCGCAAGGCCAAGGCCTGCGAGGACGCCTGCCGGGCGCTCAACGCGCTGCCCGGCCTGGCCCCGGGCGCCGTCGCCATCCCGGCGCCCGCCGACAGCGCGACCGAGGCCGGCGTCAAGGCGCTGCTCGACACCGTAAAGTCCAAGCTGGGCCCCGGCGAGCGCGTCGACGTCCTGCTCGCAAACGCGGGCGCCAGCTGGGGCGAGGCGTTCGACACGCACCCGGACAGCGCCTTTGCAAAGGTCATGGACCTCAACGTGCGCGCCGTCTTCAACACCATCAAGCTGTTCGCGCCCCTCATGCAGCGCGCCGCCCCCGAGGCCCTCGAGGACCCGGCCAGGGTCATCATCACCGGAAGCGTGGCCGGGCTTGGCGTCGGGACTCTGGGGAAGCAGGGGACTGTGCGTTTTTTTCTTTTTCGTCTTCCACATGCCTTTGTACCACCCCCATACAGCAGCTAACACGTACCATAAAAAATTAGTACGGCTACAGCGCCAGCAAAGCAGCCGCCATCCACCTGGGCCGCAACCTGGCCCTTGAGCTGGGCCCCCGCGGCATCACCGTCAACAACCTCGCCCCCGGCTTCTTCCCCTCCAAGATGGCCAACGGCCTGCTGGAGCTGAGCGGCGGCGCGGCCGAGATCGCGCGCAAGAACCCCATGCGCCGCCTCGGAAAGCCCGAGGACATTGCCGGCGTCGTCGTCTACCTGGCCAGCCGCGCCGGCGCCCACGTCAACGGCGCCACCATCGCCATCGACGGCGGCGCCATGTGGTCCAGGGGCGAGCTGATGGACCCTGCTGCCAAGCTGTGATTGTTCATCTTCTTGTTTGGGTTAGAAGAGGCTTGGTGGGGGGATGGCGACTGACTGTGCTTTTCTCGAGCGACGGAGCCATGCGTTATTTCTATCCACGTGTACCAAAACTACCTCCATTGATCGGGTTTCCTAGACCAGAAAGTATAAAGAATAACGCATAAAAAATGACAATGCATCGTGAGTGTCTGCACCTCATCAAACATCCCCCCGCCAGTCCGCCTTCTTGCGCGCGACCCACGAGCTGGCGCGGTAGACGGTGCGGAGCATGCTGTCCGGGTCCTGGATGTAGGGCGCCTCGAACCCTTCCTCGTCGCGATGCACAATCTCGAACCCCATGCGCTCGACGAGTGCCAGCACCTCGTCCTCGGTCAGCTCAAACGACCCCGGGTCCGCGATCCCCGACGACGCGCCGGGGTCGTGCTCGCCGTCGCCGTCGTCGTCCCGCCCCCTGTTCCCCGGGGCGTTGTTCTCAAAGTGCCACAGCAGGGGGCCGACGTTGATCAGCACGCCGCCCGGGCGGAGACAGCCGCGGATGCAGCTCAGGTAGCGCACCAGGTTGGGCGCCGTGTCGAGGAAGAAGACGGAGGCGACCGCGTCGAAGCGGCCCAGCTGGTCGTCCTGCTCGTACAGGCACAAAAAGTCGGCGGCCGACATGGACATGCTGCCGCCCGGGCGCGCCGGGCCGCTGCCCTCCTGCCCCTGGCCGGCCAGACGCGTGGCCGGGTGCACGTCGGGCACGGCGTAGGACCGGAGCTGGTTGGCGCGCGAGCGGTGATTGGAGAAGGTCTGGATCCAGGGGTAGACGCGGTGGGCACCCGCGTGGGGCGCGCGGTTCAGGATGTAGGCCGACGCCAGCAGCTGGTGGTACGAGATCTCGTTGCCCTCAACCTCGTAGCCGAGGTCGCACAGGTCGAAGACGAGGCGGCCGAGGCCCGCACCGGGAACCAGGACCTTGAGGGGAGGGGCGGGGGAAGGGGGACTGTTGGGGACAGGGGGTTGGATGGGCATGTTGCCTCTTCCTCGTGCTGTTGATGCTGCCAATGCCAAGCGCTGCTGTTGCTCCTGCTGCTGCTGCTGTGATAGTCTGGCCCGCTCCTCGTCCAGGAAGCGCTTGACAGGCCCGTAGCTGGCGTCCCTCTCGCGGGCGCCCTCGGCGGACCAGTCGCGGTAGAACTGGCGCAGGGTGCTGCGGGCCTTGTCCACGTCCGAGGGCTTGGCAGCGCCCGTCCAGGGGCCCGACATGACGGGGCCCGGCTCGGCATTGGCCGAGGGCTGCATGTGGAAGGAGCGGATACCAGCGGCGGCGATGGCGCGGGCCAGCTCGGCATTGCTGTCGATGGCCTCGTCGACGCGGTCAAGCGTCTCGAGGAAGCCAAAGGGCGGCGCGGCCAGCAGCTGCCAGTGGGCCTGGGGCAGGGCGTAGAAGGACTGCCGCCTCAGGTGCGTGCTGTTGAAGTGGGCGACGCGCGAGTATTGGCTGGGCATGGACGTCAGCTGTGTGTGTGTGTGTGTGTGTGTGCCCTGCGCCGCCGCCCAGGCAGACAGACGCTTGCTGCGCGCACTTACAAGAACGAGTCTATCGCCGCGTAGATGACGCGAAGCTCTTCTGGGTCGGTGATATCATTCTCGACACCCTGCCAGTCGTCGCCCTGGTCCTGTGCGGCCGCCATTCTCCGGGCAGCTGTTGGTCTTGGCCAGCGGCTGGATGGGAGCCAACCCCGCTCCGCCAGGCATAGGTTTGACGATATCGAACAAGAGGGTGCCGCGGCATCCAACAGGAAACGAATGGTGGCCTGCTTTTCTGGATGCTATGTATGGATGTGATGTAGTTTATGTATGGGTGCAGCCAGCGTGCTCAATAGGGCTTGAGGGGGTTGCGCCGCTGCAAGAGTCCGGACCAGCCAAGCGCAGAAGGGGAAAAAAGGCCCTGCTCTCGGCGGCACACGCTGCATTCGCGCGAGACGCATGCAGATGGGAAGGCAATTTTTTGTGGTGGGACTGCTGCGGCTTTGCTGTCCGCTGGAGGCGATTCATCGGGCAGTTGCGCCTGTGGTGTTTCTTAGTCACACCTGCCCGGCAGTGCTGTCCGACGCGGTGACGTGCAGCGTCGCAGCCCTGGAGATGGCGGTGGAGCACAGCGGGCAGGCCGCTGGTCGTTCGGGAAGGGAAGGTGGGGAGGGGCATCAGCAGCTGTGCTGGGGGTGCCTGCTCATTCACCACCACGACTGCCATCATCGTCCATCAAACACATCAGGTCCGGTCCAGCATCACCACCACCTCGGCCCGCCAGGCGAAATGGCAGCAGACACGACAGAGGCCGCCGCCCCCGGCACCACCACAGCCCACTTCTCGCTCCCCCTCCCCCGCTCCCTCGACACGCGAATCTACGTGCACCTGACCGTCCGGCCAAAGTCGGTCGTGCTCTGCCTGACCACCGCCACCGCCGACGAGCGCGGCGCCCCGACGCCCATGGGGTCTTTTGTCTATGCCATCCCTGACGTCAGTCCACAAGTCCTTTTGCATCAGCTCCCCTCCATCTCTCGCGTGTTGCAGCCAATGAGAACGAGATAGAGGGAGAGAGGGAGATAAAGAGAAAAAGAAGGAAAAAAAGAAAACATCCTACTGACAGCAAAAGAAAAAAGCGCTTCAACAAACAACAACCATTCACAACCCCCCTCTACACAGTCGAGCCCACACTGGAGCTGACAAACCGCATGGCCCGCCTGGTGGCCCGCCGCTCCGGCCTGCCCGTCTGCGTCGCAAACTCCATCAGCTTCGCGGGCGCGGGCCTGGGCGGCACCGCCGAGGAGGAGATGGAGGCGTTCAAGGCCGTGGTCGACGCCGTGGTCGCCCGTCTGCCGCAGCCCCCGAGTACTTGATGGGCATCCCTTCAGTTGAGTGGACATGGCTAGCAGCGCTGCGATTCACCAGGGGAAAAGTGCAAGACGAGTATTTTAAAAAAAAAATCAGAAAGCTGTTTCATCAATTACTTTTATAAGGCTTAATGCCAAAGCGAGCACGGCTTGTACCGGTGCCCATCATGGTATGACATGACGCCCTTCTTGGCCATCCACATCAGTATGCATTGTTTTTGTCCCTTGCAAAATTTCCATCAATCCTTGCTCTTGATTTCTTTCATGTCCGTTAATCCGGAGAATGAATTGCCTCTGGAGGGGTATCTCATAACAAGAAACAAAACGACAAACAAACTCGCTCGCTCGCCTCGGACACATTTCGTGAGATAATAGTAACAAACAGGAAGAAAATTTCAAATAAAACAAACGCGCTCGCGCTGGAAATGTCGTCCTCGGCAAGCCCCAGCTCACCCATCTTGGAGGGAAGAAGAAAAGAAGATAAGGTCAGATAGATGAGAGATAGAGAGAGAAAAAGAGAAAAAAAAGGGAAAAAATGAGACGAGATGAAAGGCTTCCGGAAACGTAGCCAAGGACGATCGCAGAGAGCACGCACGCTTTTGGGTGCAAAACAGAATGAAGAAAAATACAATCCAATCTTGTCGATAGAGAACAGAAACTCGTCTTTGCGTTGGCAAAGGCGGTCGTGATGGTGGGCGTAACATGATAATTAGCCTGCTTAATGTAGGCCCCGGATGGCACTATGCTGATCTGTGGGCTCGCGCCCTCTTTAAGTCTTGAGTGTGAGATGGCTGTTCTCTCTTTCTCTTCCAAATTTTCGATGTAGTAGTAATGACGATTTCTGACGCATGAAAAGGAAGGAAAAAAGAATGCCGTCGAGGAGGTGATTGTTCTTTCAGGGGGGATTAGGTGTCGAGATGGGTAGGGTTGGTTGGTGGCTGCGCCGAGGGAGTCGAAAAGAGGTGTTAAAAAAGGTCATGAGCCAGCAAAAGAGACGAAAAGAAACCATTCAACGACGAAATAATGCGGGAAAAAGAATAAAAGAACAAAGCCCCCTAGATACTCGCCACACGCGCCCGCCCATCAGGCACGCGCGCGTGGCAGACCATGAGCTTGAGGCTGGTGCCCCACTCCTGGCACTCGGAGAGCAGCAGCTTGTCGTTCCAGACGCTGCCCGCGAAGCCCGGGGACCCGACGCTGGGCTCGTAGCAGCGCGTGAACCACCAGCGCCCGACCTTGGCCACCATCTTGGTGATGGACTCGTCCGCCACGGGGCTCTCGTCGCGCATAATCTCTGCCAGGGACCGGTCGTCCTTCTTGCGCCTGGGCGCCCCAGCCGCCGCGGCGCCGCGGGCCAGGGGCGACGACGGGCCGTCGGTAGTGCTGACGGCACTGTCGCCGGCCGACGACGTCGAGGACGTGGCGAGACGGCTGGCGACCGGCACGCCGACGCGGCAGCTCTTGATGTCGACGAAGCCCTTGCGGCCCAGCAGGCGCAGGAGCAGATCGGCCGTGGAGCCGAGGCAGGTGTCGGGCTTCACGGCGTGGATGCGCTCCTTGAGCCTGCGCACGACGCGGCGGGACCGGTTGCCCATGTTGTTGAGGTCGACGTCGAGGATGGACAGCTCCATGTAGCCGCCCGGCTTGAGCACGCGGCGGGCCTCGGCGACGATGTTGCGGAAGTGCGACTCGGGCGCCGCGGCCGGGAACCGGTACACGACGGCCGTGAAGCTCTCGGGCCCAAAGGGGAACTTGTCCAGGTGCGACTTGTACCGGATCTGGTGGTGGTTGGGCGGCGTGAGCGGGAACGACCCGGCAGAGGACGACGAGCCAGGTGCCAGCGGGGCGCGCGGCGAAAGGTTGAAGAAGGTCGCGGCCGGGTACGTCTCGGCCGCGTAGAAGGACCAGTCATCGTTACCCAGCCCGTCGATGACAAGGATGGAGTGGCGCTTGAACGGCTCCTCGGACGCGCCCACCTCGGGCACGAGCTCGTCGCGCACGGGGCTGAAGAGCACGTGGCCAAAGGTGAGCCATTTGCTGACCGTCATGGAGCCGACGCGCAGGTTGACCTGCGACAGTGGCGACGAGGCGTCGAGGTCGCTGAGCAGGCTCGACGCCCCGCTTGCGTCCGAGGCGCGCTTCTGGTGTGGCAGCCGCCGCGGACTGCTGTTGCTCAGGGGCGTGCTGTTGCGCCTGAGCGACGTCGGCGGCTTGGAGGGAGCTGCTGCCGCGGGAGCGGGGCTCTTGAGTGAGAGTGGCTGGGTCGTAGTTTGCGAACCGTCTCCATACCCGCTGACAAACTCAGAGACGGAAAATGGAGATGAGATAGGGATCAGGCCAGTCTCGATGGCCTCGTTGAGCGGTTCCGTCATGTCGGTGCTGTAGATGCTCGACGGGACGGGGACCTTCTCCTTCTCCGGCTCTGCAGGCGGTAAATCCAAGGGCCTTTTGGATCCGGTGGCAGTCGCATCAATAGCAGGGAGCCTGACGGTTTGTGTCAGAGTGGGTGATTCCAGGGGCTGCTCAACCGCCTTCTTGGCCATGCGTTCCGTGTACTGCTCCAGGTGGAACGGGTTCTCGTGGGACGAGCTGGCAGACGGAGGGACCTTGACCGTCTCGTCACCAAAGAAATCGTCGTACTCTACCCAAATCTCATCCTCGACGAGCGGCGCGTTGGGCGCGGGCACCACTGCCGTGGCGTCGGCATACGAGACAATGCCGGAGCTGCAAGAGGACGTGGTGGTGGTTGTGCATGTCGTGCTCTGCGAGTTCTTGCGCGGCGAGAAGGCGAGGAACTCGGTCATCATGTTTGCCAGGTCCGGCGTGAGGTCTCTAGACCCGTTGAAGCTAGAGCCGAACACGGTGGCCGAGCTTGCCTCGGCAGACTGTGCCGGGGGCGTTGGCGGGATCGGCACCGGTGTCGATGGCTTTTCCGGGCTGGGGCCCTTGGCCACTGAATCGGCGTCCTTGATCTCGCCACGCGGGGCAAGCTGCACGCTGATGCGGTTAAAGGGGCGCGAGAAGCTCTTCGGAGACGTCTGCTCTGGCCGTGAGTTGACGACCTTGGGAATGCGGCCGACCTGGGGCAGCCGGCTTGGCCTCCCGACTCTCCGAGCCGCCGGTTGCGGCTCGGGTTCTGCGGGCACTGCAGGCACCGCGGGCAGCCTCATCGGCTCAGGGGTTGCGACCAGCGGCGTCTCGGTCCACTGGGGCGACTGCGGCACTGGCGATCTCTGCTCACGGTACTCCAAGGGCTCGACGACTCCGCCACGCTTGAGTTGCTCCTCCTCGTCAGTGGTCGCCCTGGTGACTGATGGGCGCCTCGTCGTCGGCGGCTGCGTCTGGAGCGGCTGTGGGTCAGGTGGTAGAGGCACGGCAGCGTGCAGCTTGGCGTCCCACGTGTCATCGTCAGCACAGGCTGCATCGTTGTCCTCCATCTCCGAGAAATCTATTGTATAGAAGGCGGATGCCTTGGGCTGCGAAACAGCCGCCACAGGCTTGACCGGCTCAGGGGCAGCCTTGGTGGAGACGGCAGGCTGGCTCGTCGATCGACCGAAGAAGTTCCACCGGCGTGGCGATTTGGCCCTCTTTGTCAGCTTCTTGGGGGCACCAGCAGCTGGCGCGGGTCCCTTAATGGCCTTGAACGCGCCGCCCACTGGCGCCTCGATGGCAGAGTCATCGGTCATGACAGCGGTGTCGAAGCTGGTGAGGGCAGGGGATGTCACGCCCTGGGTGCGAGTGATGATGGGCTTCGGCATGCGCATGGCCGCATCGGCGCTGTCCTTCATCTTGTGCATGGAGCGCCTGAATGCGAGTGTTGATCGCATAACCATTGCTTCCGAGTCGCTGCTGTCGGAAGGGCGACGGCTACCGATGGACGGCGAGGCGTTGGTGGCGTTTCGGGGGAAGGGCGATGGCCAAAGTGTGGTCCTGTCTCCAGACGGTAGCGCGAGGGACACGTCGGAACCCGTCCTCGAGAATCCTCCCGGCAGGCTCTGGTTGCTCTCCGTGCGGCCAAGGTCGTTGCCGACGTTGTGGTTCTGCACAACCTCGCCCCCGGCGATGACGACGGGGTTCATGCGCTCCAGGAGAAACGGGTCGTCGGACATGCTCCTCTCCAGGCTCTCCTGAGAAGACATGGTCTGAGAGGACATGGTGCCCCCCACGCCTCGAGCGATGCTGCTGCTGCGGCGGCGGTGGTGGCTCATTCCGACCCTTCCATAGCCCTCATGGCCGGTGCCGGCGGCAGGACCCCTGCGGACGGCCTTGTCCTTCTGGTCTGCGACCTGCGGTACCGCCTCGGGGGCAGTCTTTGTGCGCCTGCCGAAAAGCGGGAAGCGCGTCCGAAAGGTGGACACGTTGGGACTAGGCGAGCGGCTGGTCGTCGAGCCCGAGTGGCTCGGCCGCCGGGTTTCGAGCCGCGGCAGCACGGGCGTCGGCTGTCTACCGATGGTTGGCAGTCTCGACTGGGGCGGCTGCGAGGAGGGCGTGGCGGACCTGGCGGTGGTGGTGGTCACGTTGCCTGCTGCGATACGGGAGCCTGAGCCCAGGGGCAGGCTTTGGCGCCTGTCCGCAATTGACGAAGACGATAGGTTGCTCTGGACGACGGGGATGGGCAGGCCGATCTGGGATTGTATGTCGGATGTGCCGTCCCGACTGGGCCGTGAAGGTGGCACTCCCCTCGGGGATGTGACGGACGGCGTGGCCGTGTGGGCCCTGGCAAGGGCCGGTGGCGTGGGCCTAGAGGCCATGACTGGCCGGGCAGGCTCGCGCGCCGGCTTGGAGGGGGACGTCTCCTGCGCATCTCTGGCGTCCTTGAATCGGGTCGACGACTTCCTCGGAGGCGGGCTTGGCGGCGAAGCGGTCTCGGGCTTCTTCTTTTTCTTCTTGTCGCTCCCCGCCTCGCTACTAGCGGCGGTGGCGGCCAGGGAAGGCACGGCGGCGGCCTTCTTCCTGTCGCCCTCGCGCACGGTGGAGCCGGAGGACGACGAGTTCAGGGCCTCTCTGACGGCGGCGAGGCCGTGGGGGTCGGCGCTAATCGAGTCGACCTCATTCGGCACGCTGCCGGCCCTTCTTCGGGTGACGGGCGGCCGCGAGCTCTGCTGGTGGCGCACCGGGCTGTTTTGTCTCACCCGCGGTGCGGGGATGCGCAGGGGAGCGACCAGGCCGGGCGAGTGAGAGGGAATCGAGGTGGTGGGGGTGGTGTCTCGGCTGTAAGGGCCGGGCCCGGGCGAACCAGAAAAGCGCGTCGAAGGGCTGCCGCTGTAGGCGCTAGGCTGACTGCTAGTGCCGGAAAACAAGGGCGTCGGCGGGGGCAGGTCATGCGTCGAAAGCGGGTACGGCACCTCGCCGGCGTAGCCGCTGCCCGCCGGCCGGGCGTCCCGGTACCGGTCGAGCTCGGGGTAGATCCTGACCGTCTGCGCCGACGTTGTCGGCAGGTCAACCTGCATTGCGATGCGGATTTCTGCAGGCGAGTCTGTCAAGGTGCGGTCAAGCTGCGAGTCTGGCGAGGCCAGAGATCGGGTTATGGACGCTGGAGAATCCGTGTTGCGCGGCGAGGCGCCGGTGGCCGGCTGGGTTCGCAGCTTTGCTGTCTCCAGCCCGAGATTTGCAGACTTGCGCCTCAACACGTTCCGCACTGGTCGGGGCTTGAGCTCCTCCGCCTGCCGGGTAGGGGGTTGTGAAGGGGTGGGCACGGCACCAGACGATGCTGACCGTGAGGATAGCCCGAGGCCGCTACCAGAGCCGGAACTCCACGGCTTGTCCTGGTGTGTTAATGGTGGTCGTGAACTTGTTTGCCGGGGTATAGGTGGCCTCCTGCTGGCGGTCTGTACCTGCGGTATCCTGCTGGAAGTCGGGACCCGAGATGTGGAAGGACCCTCCTGAGGCTGCGATCGTAGAGACGGCTCCATGGCCCTCCGTGGCTGCGGATGGGTCGAGTTATCTGCAGAAGCGGCCGGTCTGTACATCCCTGCTCCTGCACCCAGGGTCGGCCTCGTCGGTGGTGCCTGGATCCGCTCGTCTGGTCTGGCCGAGCCATATCTGGGCCCGTGCCTTATAGAGGCCATTCTCTAAAATGTGGTGGGTGGGTATGAGGGGGAAAGTAAAGTCATAGTAGCACGGCCGTTATAGCTCCATCCCCGGGCGCCTGCAGCTAACGTGGCAGTGTCAGCAGGTTATACCGGGAACGCCGCTGGCTCCAGGAACCGGCTGAGATGCCTCGGGTCGCGCGGCAGATTTCGGTGCAGAGAGCAGCTGAGGGCTAGGTGCTGACCGGTATCAATGTTCCCCTCGGCTTGTCGGCTCGGTCGTGGTTGTGCGCCTCCAGGCCCCCCGCAAGGCCTGGAATGCTGATTGCGGGACGAATCAGATAATAATAAAAAATCAACCACCGAGGTCCTGCTGTGCGACCCCGTGTCCAGCAGACGAGGCAGTCCTGGGAGATCCAGCCGAGAGCGCGGCGCAAGTAGAAGCCAAACAGAGAGGACAAGACAAAAGCAACGGAAAGTGGGATATCAAAAGCTTAAGAGAGATGAGACCAGACGCCGAAATTCGGGGAGGGGATGTTCGCTGGACGATAAGGCCGGCCGACGGAAAGTTGGCAGGGGATGGGGAGGCGGGTGGGTGGTATGCTAGCCGCAAGTGTGTGTGGACAGCCCAAGGATATGGCAGCTTTTCCGTGCAACCTCGACGGTTGAAGGAGGGGGGCCACTAATAAGTCGTTTGCGCGGCTGGCGTGTAAGTGCAGTCGGCTGGAGCTGAGGGGGGGTGGTGGGGATGCCGGCCCTGGGGTGGTGTGGGCTCAGGCGGGCGTCTAAGCATGTAGGCCTTGCCGCCGCCGAAAACCCGAACTGTATCTGCTGGCAGTGGGGAGAGGCGCCAAAAAAGAATTATGGGGAGGACAGCAGGCCGGGAGAAAAGACGGGGACGGCGGCAGTTCAGGACGAGACACGTTGCAGGGCGGAGAAGGAAATCAAGGCAGGTCCTCGTTGACAGGATGTCGATGAGATGGCGTGAGCTGTGGCAAAGGGGAGCAAGTAGAAAGAGCAGGAGGAAAATGGGGGGAGAGGAAGGACGGGATCACAGGAGTCGGCGAAAAGAAAGAGGAGAAAAAAAAAGTTTATACATCTGGACTACGCCAGCCATGTACTTTGGCAGCCGGACCGCCTGCAGCAGCCATCGCCCACTCACAGTCTAGAACGGCAGCGGCGAGAGCGACGCCGGGCTTGTGTATACGGCCGGCGCAGTGCGCGCGGAGGCGAGGCGTATCTCTATCAGCGTGGCCAGGGCAGCGTGCAGCGGTCCACTGGGCCGGGGGGGTGTGTGGGGTGAGGGACGGGCAGGATGGGAGTCCAGGGCCGTGGATCGCACACTTTGGACTGGCTCTGCGGCCCCATCCTAGGCCCCAGCTCCTGGTTGAGAGAGGTGTGCCAAAAAAGCACCCTTGGAACCCATTCCCAATTCCTTGACGGGCGTGGCGCACACCCTTGCAAGAGCGCGCCTGGGCGCGGGCCGCCATGGGCGTGGTTCCAAGAGGTACCTCACAGCCGCCGCATGCGAGGCAAGGTACCTGCCCTCCCGTGTCGCACGGCGCCAAGCCAAGTCGCAGCCCCCGGGGGGAGGCACTGACTGGCTCAGTATGACCAGATCATGTGCCGAGATGCCTAGACAACGGGGTGAGATGCGAGGGAAGCACTCGGTCGACGGTGGAGGGCCACCTGTACAGACCTGCTCGCTTGCACATCAGACAGCCCGAGTTCCGCCGGCGACGACGGACGGCCTCCAGGATCGCTGAGTCACCCGAGCACGGCAAGTGGGAGGATAGGTTGAGCAGACAGGGCAAAAAGGCCAGCGGAAAAAAAAAACGAGCAGCCGTGCCCTGGGCGAGCCGTTGAGGCGGGCCCAAGCAGGGTGCCGTGGCAGCAGGACCATTGGGTAGCAGCGTGCAGCAGCGAAGGGGTAAATGCGGACTGACGCCTGTCGCTCATATGCTGGCCGATACAGGGCTTGCAGCCAGGGCCAAGGCGCGCCCCCTTGGCCAGATAACATCATCCGGACAAGCGAGTGCGGCGTGGGTGCGTCTCTGCTGCAGCGCTGCGCCCTCCTTTGCGACCAAGGCCTGCTGCCCGCCGCCAGCAGCACACGCAGCCAGCCCAACAAGGTCAGTAAGCCTGGGGCCTGTACGTACCCTCGTACTTCGTACTGGGCCTATGTACGGGAAAAGGAGACAGGAGCGAAAAAATAGGGTACCCCGGGAGATGCATGTGGACGACGTCCTATGAGAGGCCAGGATGCAGCCTAGAGCGACGCCATTGGAAAGCCATGATCCCAGGCGAAATGTATCCGTCAGAGGAAGCCTGTCGCAACCCACCGCCCGAGGCCACCAAAGACCCAACCTGCCTGGGCTTTCTGGGCTTTGATCAGCCGTAGGTTCATGCTGGTTCGCGGCCTAAGCGGCCCTTGCAAACCCGTAGGGATAAGTCAGCGGTTTTTTTGTTTTTTTTAGGGGGTTTCTTTTAGTTTTCTTTTCTTTCTCGCTGCTGGCGAGCTTTCCCACCCCCACCGCCACTTAACGACAGGGGAAGGCATTAAGCAGGCAGCAGAGGGGAAAAACACATGTGGAGATGGAGAGGGTGACAATTGGGCGATCCGCAGCAGCGGCAATACCGCGAGCCGAGCGAGGCGGGAGGGAACAGACGGTGGGCTGAGCTGGCAATTGGGCACGCGCCGCGAGGCGGGTTGCAATCGAGTTGGGTGTGGTGAGCCTGAGGAGCCCTGCGAGTGAGGAGAAAAACGGGGCAGCGAGCGAAGGGGGCGGAGGGAAAAAAAAAAAAACAGTCACAAAAAAGTGGGTTCGCATCTTGGTCTAGGCTTTTAGCGGCCGAATGGAGCGCTCCACTTGGCCTGCCACTACGGGTACTTTCGGTGTTGGCGCGCCCTGGTTGCCAGAGTGCGTCAGTGCTTGGTAACATGTTGCTCGATGTGCAGCTGTTGCCCACAGCCACAGAATTCCCCGCCGTGGTGCAGGTTTTATTTTTATCAATTCGGTGCCGTCGGTTCGTTCTGTCTGTTCTCTCTGCATGTCCACATTAAATTCGAGAGGTGGTGCATCTGGTTCCAAGAAAGCGCGCGACTCCAGAGACACCGGATCGCCCTTGCGTCATCCTCCGGGCCAACAGCTGGTGCAGAAGGCCACTTCTGCATCTTCCCATATCTCTGCTCTGCATGTCTCAGATTTCAGCACATGGAGGACGGCGGCGCTCGTTAGTGTGGGAAGCCCTAATCGGGATATGACAACCGTTCAAGGCGCACAGCTAGTCGCGGCAGGGTTTTTTTTTTTGCTTGCCGGTCTTTTCTGGCCGGGCTTGCCCAAGCCTTCCCCATTCGGGTCAGGCGAGCATGTGGCCGCACGAGGGGAGGGTTGGCCCTCTGAGCTTCTGTTTGGACGCCACCCACGAGCGCCATTTGGAAGCGGCGTCTTGCGGCCTCGTTGTTCTAGCGGGCGAGGCCATATCTTCCCTCCAAGCGTCTGGTGCTGAGGTTGACTTTCCGTGGAGGTGGTCCAGCTTACTCAGGCAAGACTGAGGGAATAACTGGTCAAGGAGGGGTGTGTGCTTGCTTGTGAGAGCAACATCGCAACAGGCCATCCTTGCCCTGGGAGATGCCCCCCTCGTTGAGCCGCGCCCGCCATCAGAGCGTCCGTGGCAGGAAATGCCGCTGATTTGCTCGTGGGGGAGGCATCACTAGGACAGGGGTCACGCAGGCGAGAGACATTGCTGCCGATCCTCCACGCGGCCCACAATCTTGCGCTCTGTTCCCCATCACGGGCGGCAGTCTGTCTGCTCGGACGGTCGCTGGTCGCGGAGTTTTCCTGCCTGGCAAATTCAAATTGGGATGCCATCGTGGCTGAAACCGCAGAACGGGGGCCGGCTTACTTTCTAGGGCGCCAGAAACCCGATGCCCTAGGCGGAAATCCCTAGTCGGCCGGACGTTTACCTATTTGGGGAGGGAGGAAACATTGCGCGAGGCCAAAAGGAAGGAGCTCGTCCAGCCCGTCAGACTTGCTTTGCCTGTTGTGGGACAGGAGAGCGACGGGCTTGCGACGCCAAAGTGGTGCTCGAGGGGGCAGCCGAGAGAGGGAGGCGCGGTCGAATTATGTGATTGGCCGAAATACACGAATTTAGAGCCAATCAGAAAATCAGATCTGCCTCGACCGAGCCTTCATCTCACCCCCGGTCGGGTTCACTGGCGTAGATCCCTTCCCAGGAGGGCACCAGAGGTGCGGGTGGGCCGAGCTCCCTGGCCTGGTCGCTCCACTGGTCATGAATCCTCCGCGGCGCGCACGCAAAACGCAGGCCCTCTTTCGCAAACGGCCCAGCAGGAGGGGACTGCCGCTGCATGTCTCTCATCTCTGGCATGATCCGCAGGGCACGATAGCTGCATGCCTATGGAGCTGCAATTTTGGCCGGTTCCGGCGTCAGCGAATATCAGCCAGCTACGAGAAGTCGGCGAGTCGCTCCGGCGGAACCGCTCCACTGACACCCAGGTTGACACCTGAGGGCATCTTGCTCTGTCTGCCACCCGCTGGGCGTTGGGCTTTTCTCGAGTCGAGCTGGTCTGAGACTCCGTCTGGGTGATCCTCGTAATCAATACGGCTCTGCACATCGCAAACCCCACCTGCATCTCGTCCTCGCCCGTCACCTTCACACCCTGGGTCGCCGGGGCCTGGAAATATCGATACGACATTCGACATTTCCGGACCCCCCCTCAGGTCCCATGCAGATGCAAGAAGGTTTAGCGATTGGACTGGGCATACTATCGATGGGGTGAGGGGCATGCATGATCCAGAGTGCGAGGGCCCATTGGGACTGATAGGTTGGTTGTGCCAGAAAGGAGGCAACGACGAAAAAGGAGTGTCTTCCTCCGGGATCGCTAAAAGTCCATCTTGAAAAAGAACAAAAAAAGCACAAGAATCATGGCCGGCTGGTTCGGGCAAACGGTCTGCCAGGTCCAGCAATTGGCTCCTGACATCGGTCTATCAGACTCCGACTGTGCCACTCAACCAGGTCTATTCCTCACACCCCCTTTTTTCTTTCTCTCGCTTCTTCCCCCCACGGCCACTACAATCGCCTATAGTATATCTAGTGAATCGGACAGCCCACACACACATCACACATCGTGCACACGGGCACGGGCACTAGTACAGAGCATGTGGTTGCAGTGATTGTGATGTGTGCCAGCGGGCTACATGCGACTCTGATCAGCTGAGCGGGGAGGATATGGGAGGGAAGGCGGCGTTCTCTGTGGCTCTCGTGCCCAGCACCGAAGGCTTTTGGGCGTGTGCGTGCGTGAATCTATCCCCAACTTCTGGCCTGCACCCGGCGGACGACCAACGGCTGTTCCGCCAATATAACCGTCATCGGACGCCGCGCGCAGCCAAGAAGCAAAGCAAACATACGGCCCAGCTGATCGATCTTCTGGAGGCCGTTCACGACCGTTGCATCCAACGGGCAGGCAATCCCAGATCTATTCTTGTCGATCGGGTGGCTGTTGGCGTCGGCCGATCAAGGGCTGCAAAACCCCGAAATACATGGAAAAGCGGTCGCAAGCCATCCACCCATATACCGGGCGCCCCTGCGACTGCAGACGACGCTGCCGCCTAGCGGCATCCACTCGATGCAGCGTCGGCGTAGCGATGCATGCAAGATGCAGGCATCCATTCTCTATTCTGTCTGACCTTGTCCGCCGCGGTTCTGTGCGAGTGTGGCTGGGCCGTGCCGGGGGCGAGGTTGCACTAGGCCACCGCCGGAGTTGGCGCTGCACCTCGCCACAGCCGCCCCGCCGAGCGCCCAGCAAGGTCAATTGATGTGCGCTGCGCTGCGCTGGCTGGCGTGGGCGCTGGGACCAGGCTGGCTGGTGGGTGGTTTGCCGCCTCACGTTGGCAGCCCGTGACGTGGCAAGCGTGGCAACCGAGGCATTACATGAGCCGTGGCTGTGGCTTGCCCGGTTCGCATATTCCCCTTTGCTGTCATTATTTCGAGGCGAACCGCGGCCCTACACCGTGTCTGTCCGTCTGCCTGGACGAAAAAAAAGATGGACATGGACAACGCAGCAGGCGGCCTCTCGGTATTCCAGTTTTCCTGCACGGGACCCGGTTTTTGTCGGTTGATCGCAAAACCCTAACGGCCAGCTAGCCGCCCCTCGCCTCCTGACCGCACGCCGGGAGACCGACACAAGGCCCTTGTAGAGCTGGATAAACA
This sequence comes from Nakataea oryzae, assembly GCA_003049435.1. NCBI lineage: Eukaryota > Fungi > Ascomycota > Sordariomycetes > Magnaporthales > Magnaporthaceae > Nakataea > Nakataea oryzae. Next base: position 23,547 of record PYSQ01000041.1, read on the forward strand.
ATGCGATTGTCGTGCCTGCATGGCAAGCTGCATGTTTGGACGAGCATCAAGAAGAAAACACAGGCACACACAGGCACACACACACACGCCTCCCTTCCTCCCCACTCCCCACTACCCACTCCCCTGCCCATCAACTCCCCGCTTCTCCCAATCGCTGTGCGATAGCCGCCCACAATCCTGCCCACCGTCCCGGGGGCTCGTCTGGCCAGCAGGGGTCGTGGGCCTTGCGATTGGATGGCACGCCCAGCCGCTTTGGGATCTGCTCGGCCGTCCGTGCCAGTAACGTGACCGTGGCCAGGGGTAAGGAAAAACCTTTTGCGGCGAGGAAACAACGTTGGAAAGCGCAGAACACCCGCCAAGGTAGCACACGCGCTCTCTCCTTCATTCGATCATTCCTTTTTTTTGCTGGTCCGACGGACGGATGGGTTCCTTCCTCGGGGCTTCCATCTCGCCTTCTATTTTGCACACCGTAACTTTGTACCACTTGACCTGAAAAAACTGCACCGCTCAGCGTTCCATTGAGCGCCAAAGTGAGGGAATAATGCCATGGGCGTGCCTCACCGCCGGCGACAACCTAGGCTCGGCCGCTTTCTCGCTTCGCCCCCCGCGATACCGAAGCCTTGACGCCTCACCATCCATGCTTATCCCACCGACTTTTTCTTCCTTTCTTGAGGGATCGCTGGTCGGAGGCGGCACTAGCGCCCACGTTTGAGCCAGCCTCTCCGCCGTTACCCGCGCTTTTCCCCTCTCACACGCCCTGTCCGTCAGTTAGCGAGAGACAGCACGCGCACCATGTCCATGCTTTTCTTCATCCTTGGCTGCAAGCAACAACCAGCTATTGACCCTGGTATGCAGGAGAAAGCCCTGCATTGCTTGCGTTAGGGTTCGCAGCCCAGCCCGACAGGGGTCACTGCCTTTCATCGACGTGGCCATCGATCGATATCTGGCTTTTTTTTGCCATTGTTTTTTTCTTCTACGAGGACGCCATGGGGCCCCGCTCAAGCCGTTGCTTTTCCCTGTCGTCTTTCCTTCCCCATGGTATCATGCCCCGCCTCGCAGGGCTTAGAAATGCCGAGGAGGCGTTTCTCAGCTGGCCAGGCCAGGTGCCCGGCGTCATCGACCCAAATCCGCAGCACCAGAGAGCCGAGGTTTCCCGGCCAGGTGCCACGCCAGTAGCCTGGTATCCCTGTGGTATCCTCCGCTGTTTCGTCGGTTGTTTTGGGGAAAAGTAAACACATGCTGTCTTTGATTTCCTTACGTTCTTCGATCGTCTGCCCTTGCTTTGCCCCCTCTTCTGCTGTACCATGGACAGCCTAAAGCAAAGTGCCGCTTTCGTACAACTGCGGAGCGTCGCCTGCTAGTGCGCGGCTGGCGGCTTGAACGAATCATCAGCCCGAGGCGGCATCGAACAGGGCCAAAACGGCATCCGGAGGGAGCGGCTGAGAGCTCTGGCCATGGTGTGTTCCTTGCGCCGAAGCTCGACCCGCACACCCACACACATGTCGTTTAGCTCCTAGTTGTGTTTTTACTTCCCGCTACCGCTGCCTCGCTAAAATACCCGCCCACTCCGTCCTACCTCCGGCCGTCTAGACCTGTCCTTGGTCTCCAGAGCCCCTCATGTAGTAGTTGCGGCGATATAGACCTTTACCCCGCTGGCGCTTGCGCGGCGTCCGTTGGTCGGCCGGTCCAGCCAGACGAGAAGGAAGGCCTGCGAGCTGAGCAAGGTTGGTTCACTATCGCTCCCGTCCAACCCTTTTGCTCACACCCCCCCTCCTCCACCTGCTTCGGTTTGCCCAATCCGAAGGCCCACTCCTGCTTCCCCCCTTTTGCCTGCCGTCTTATCGACCCATCTGCTCGATATTGCGCTATTGGGCAGACGGTGGTTGCGGGAGTAACGCGGGTCCCAGACACTTGCTCGTCCACCGTGCCCCGAACCGTGGGATGGCAGGCCTGTCGTTTTTTTACGTGCTCATGGAGGAATACCCGGCTGGCATTCGCCGTCGCCCCCCAACCTATGGGCGTTCTAGGAGGCCCTCTGCTTTGCCCGTGTCCGATTCCTCCTCAGTTGTGCTATTGGTCGGTTCTGCCCATGGCCCTTTTCTCGCGCTTGGCAAGCTGCTCGCGTCGCCATCGATGGACCAAGACCACGTCTTCCTCTAGGGCAAACAAGTCACCATTCTCATGGGTGCGTGGGGCCAGCCACCACTCACTCCCATATCCCAGGGGCCGTAGTGCGCGCTTCCAGCGAGCACGAGAGATCCCTCGCGCTCCAAGCGCGCGCCCAGACTGCGGCCTGTGGTCTGCCAAGAGGCTCAGCGAGGGATTGGGGACTTTGTTCTCCCGGTTTCCATTGCAACCCCTTACAGTGTGCTCCACCCCTGCAGAGGTTACGAGTCGATAAAGAGAAACGAAGATGTAACCCTCCTCAGTCGTTGGCCGCCTACGATTCTCAACAATGGAATCTCATTTATGACGTACCCCACAGGCTTTCGCCTTGGGAGAACAAACAATTCTCGCCGGCCAACCAGTTGACGATACTTTCGCCGAACCGGTGGTTCGGAACAACAATAGCTGACGTTGCCCAACCATAGCGGCTTCTTTGCCATATGTCGCGGGTGGCTCTTACGATCCTGCACCACACCACACCACACGCCCCTTTACTCCACTCTGCTCTGGTTCCTCCGTGCTCCTCGTCGTCCACTCAGAGTGATCCGTACCCACCACCCGAGCCAGGCTTATCACGACTGCTCGCTACCGTCTGCATGCCGGTTGGTAGATGCACTTTCCATCCCGAAGGTGAGGATTTTGGCGCATCTTTGACTCTTATGTGACGACTCGCCCATCAACTTCGGTTCAGCTTTGTCTCAGCCATAGGCCACAATCCTTTGCCGGGACAAGTAAGCGACCTCGCCCCTTTACTATTGACTGGATGGATTTGAGGCGGGGTAGAGCCGATAAGGACGTGAGAAAATGGAGAGGAGACAGGAAGGCCACATTGGCTGGCAGTGGTGTCCTTTCCTATGCCATCATAAGATCAGATGGCGTTGAGGGCTCTCGGAGCATCTCGGTGTTGGCGGTATACATCAGTATTTCGGATTGTCGTATGTGAGACGGAGTTGATGGAAAGGAAGAAGCCCGCCTTCAGCGCCCTTCGTGGCCAGCTGAAGCCCCCAAAAAACCGATGCGATCCGTCCGTGAGGCGTCAGCAAAAAGATTGATTGGGCAGTGTGTAGGTTTTCAATGCTCTCCTTGTCCTCGTTAGGCCCGACCATTGATGGAAGTGGCACGCCAAAGCTGCGATGTTGTTTTGCTAGCCCCGTCCATCTTTCTATAGCAACCTACCAGCTTGAGGCTGTCTGGCTGAGAGGCCCGGTGCGGTCCTGATGACAATCTGCAGTAGAAGAACTAGCATACAGCATAGCTGTTGGTTATCAGACAGAGCCGAGTTGATGGGAAAAAGGCAGAGAGTGTGTGGGCTGCTATCCGCCCGCACAAAGACAAGGACGAACAGAGAGAAAGGAGAAGCAGTGGAGTGTTTTGGCAGGCAAAGCCAAACAGTCGTGCAGAAGGACCATCGCCATCAACAAAGAGTGAGAACTCTGATTACGCCGGCGCCGTGCCCATTACATAGGCATTTTGAGCTCCTGTTTAGGCATATCGCAGGAAAAATCATGCTGTCATACCCGCCCCATCGACGGGCCGGAGTGACAGACATGTCTAGTCGAAGCGCTGCTGAAGAAGGCTGTGTGTGTGTGTATCGTGGGAATCCTGCTTTTATTTTTTTTTCCTGCTAATGTAAATGGAAAACCAACAGCCGAAGAAACATTGATTATAAAAAGATTTCCGTTTCCATACTGCATGTTGTACAAGTAACAAACAAAAAAAAATGATATCGGCCCGCACCTTCCCTCCATATTAGCATCAGCTCCGCGCTGGTCCCCGACGTTTCACATACTTTCTTTCCCGTCATGACGTCCGAAGTGGGAGGTGTGAAGAAACAAGACATGACCATGTAAATCTCGCCGGGTACAGATAAATTAACGGGAAATTAGAACCAAACAATCCACCCCTAGTTGGCGGCGGTGCCGAAACGCTTCGCCCTCTCCTCGGCCTTGCGCCTCTCGGCGGCGCTCAGCCCGCCGCCGCCATTCCTGCGCTCGATGCCGCCGCCGCGCCTCTCCCTGTCGCCGGCGCCGCCTCCCCTGCGCTCGCTCCTCCTGCCGGCGCCGGCGCCGGACCCCGAGACGGGGCCGCCGCCGCCGCCGCCCTGGTGCCTCTTGCTGTTCCTCGCGCCACGCTCGCCGCCCTCCTCGCCGGCCCGGCCCCTGCCGCGCTTGAGCGGGCGGTCCGGGAGCGCCGAGTCGAGCCTGCTCGCGTCGGGCGCGGCCGCGGCCTCGATGCCGAAGCGCCGCGCCCGCTCCGCCTTCCTCTGCTCCTCCGTCTGGGTCGCGTCCTCGGGCTTGGCCTCGGTGGGGGCGGCCTCGATGCCGAAGCGCTTGGCGCGCGCCGCGCGCTTGGCCGCCTCGCTCTCGACCGAGGTCGCGGGGAGGTGCTGGCTCAGGACCTCCTTGGGCACCGCTGGCTCCTCTGCGGCGGCGGCTGCTGCTGCCGGCTGCTCTGTAGCGGCCGCGGGGGTGGCGACATCTGTTGAGGCGGGCTTGGGGGCCTCGGCCTCTGCGGCGGCTGGGGCGGCCGCCGGGGTGTCGTCTGCAGGCATAGCCTTGGCCTCGGCGGCGGCAGGCTTAGCCGGCGACTTAGGGGCAGTAGCAGCAGCAGGTGCAGGGGCGGCGGGAGCGGCGTCCTTGGGCTTTGCGGCAGCCGTGTTGGCGTCGTCCTCGTCGTCCCAGTTGATGACGTCGTCGGCTGGTTACGGCGGATCGCGAGTCAGAAATTTGGACCAGAAGAATAGCGTTTCAAGAGAGATTGTGATCGATGCGCGGATGAAGAAGCAGACAGAGTCGCGCCGTCGCGCTACAGGGAATGAGAAGGAGACGGTGAAAGAAAAAAACCGGCGCTCGACGAAAGGTGGACAAAGGGTGCGCAAACTCGTTTCGCGCCCAAAAACAAGTCGCCGGGCGAGAAAAGGAAACAAGACGGTGGAATCGGGAATCGACGAATGCCTGGATGCTTCAAGTGGCAAGAAATCGGCGGCTGTCATTACCTTCTGCGGCGGGCTTGCTGCTGGCGGCGGTGTCCTTGGTGTTTGCGGCGTCGTTCTCCTGCAGGCGCGCAATGAGGTCGGCCTTGTTGCCGCTCTGCACGAGGCCGCGCTCTCCCAGGAGCTTCTTGAGCTCCGGCACCTTCATCGACGAATACTCGGTCGGAGCCATCTTGTCTGAAAAAGCCGGCGGGCGCGTGTGTTTGCGCTGCGCTGTCTGGGGGTTTCGGTTTCGTCTAGAGTTTTTTCTTCTTCTTTTTGGCGGGTTGTCTGCCGGCTGTTGTTTGTTATTGTTGTCTGTGTTTGCCGGTGGGACGAAGGGACGAAGACCAAAGGAGGGAGGGATAGAAGAAGAAGAAAAAAAAAGAAAAACAATCAAGGTGAAAAGAGCGGAAGCAGAAAAATCGTGCGAGCTGATTGCCGGTCGGGAGAGATTCCTGCAAGGTTTGCGGGCTGGACTGGTCGAAGAAGGCCAAGGGGAGAATGCAAAGTCAAGGGGGCAGGACAGAGCAAGGCGCAAAGTCGTAGGCAAAAAGTCGGGCGCAAACGTCAAGCAAGAGTCGCGTTCTTTTTTTTTTGCGGTTGACAAAGGGACGGGCGGGCAAAAAAGGCACGCGCGTTGGGGCTGGGGCGGGCTGCGTGAACTGCCCTGCCTTTGGCTGCGCTCCCCATCGAGCTGCATGGAGCTGGGGTGGGGCGGGCCCAGGCTCGGCTCCACCGGCAGCAAGGGGCGCGCTGGCCAAGAATGCGCAAAGCGGCAGCTCCACGCACCAAAGCGGTGATTGCGGTGGCCGCTCGAGAGCCAATCAAAGACAATTAATTGCATAGTCCGCCTCGCTGCCGGCGCCAGCTCATGGCAATCAGTGTTTGCTTTCGATTCTTGCTTGCTGCGTGCGTATTAAACGGCATAGGATGGGTACGTAAATGTACAGACGAGGGTTCGAAGGAAGGAACAAGAACCCGCAAATAATAATAAATAAAAAAGACAGAATGCCCTCCCCCAATGCTTGTCGTGACTTTCGTGTGGTTCGCTGTGCTTGTGCATGCTTCAATCGCATTTGCGTCGAGAGAGAGAAAGCCTGCGGTGTGCTTTGGGGAGGCGGGGATGTGAGAGTGTGTTAAAAGAGAGGACGATGAAGCCGCAACAAGCCGAGAGAGAGATATAAAAAAAAATGCAAAACAAGGGAAACCGTACGCCTGGCTGCCAGACTCTGTATGTGCCCACCCCGTGTGAAGATGCAGAGGAAAAGTGAACCACGAATCCCATGCTTGCTGTTCAACCAACCAACCCCTGGCCAGCGCATGCAATCCAGACCATAACTTTCTAAACCTTACGGGAAAGGGTATAAAGTGGAAAAAGGTGAGCGAAAAAAAACACAAGACTGAACAGATAGGGACAAGACAAAGAAAAATAGAAGCGAAAAGAACCCAGGACCATGAAAAACAATCAGGGAATCTCCACCTCCCGCGCAACGAGCCCAAAGATCCAGTTCGCCTCGGCGGAGTTGGTGCACTGGAAGCACCACTTCTTGACGCGCCCGCTCAGCCCTCCCATGGCGGGGGCGGCGCCGACGCGGTTCTTCTCGTCGCGGAGGTCCTCCCACACGTTGAGGATGATGCCCCGCGTGCCCAGCATGCTGAAGCAGCGGCTGCCCAGCACCACGTCCAGGATGATCTTGGGGGTGCGCGGCGTCGACGAAGACGACGACGACGTCCCCTCTTCGCCGCCGCCGCCGCCGCCAAAGCTCGGCAGCAGGGACCGCTTGGGCGCCTGCGTCACCAGGATGCGCTTCTCCATGCCGTGGTACACGCTCAGCTCCTGGTGGCAGCCCGGGGGAGGCCGTGAGATGGACAGCAGGCAGTTGCCGCGGTCCTCCCACTTGTTGGACGACACGAGCAGGTGGCACCGGATCCGGAGGCCCGTGGTGCCGAGCGCACCTGCGCCGTGGATGCCCCTGCTGGGGCTGCTGGCCAGGCTAGCCGAGGGCGAGCGCGGCGGCGTGCCGTCGCCAATGAGCCTGCCCGACGAGGAGCTGGTCGTGTACATGGACCCCGGCGGGCCCGTCGACACTGGCCGGCTGCCGTTCCTGACGCTGTAGCCGGCCTCTTGTTTGTTGAGCGTCGACTTGTCGATGTTGAAGGTGCTCGCGCCGCCGCCCGTGAGCCGCTTGAGGAAGGACGAGGCCGAGAGCGAGATGCTCGACGACCCGCTCTGCGAGTACGAGTTCTGCGACTGCGACGGCGCCCGCGTCGACGCCCGATAGCTGTTTCGGCGGCCAAACCACGACCGCCGGCGGCTGCCGCTGTGCCCGCTCGCGCTCTCCTGTCCGTTGTGGTTTCCACCGTTGGCGCCGCCGCCGCCAGGCTGGCCAAAGGAGCGGAAGCGAGCCTCCTCCTCGAGGGCCTTGAATTTGGCATTGTTCATGCGGGACTGGTGCACCGCCATGTACAGGTGCTCCAGGTGGTTAGGAGTCAGGGACCGGAACCGGAAGATCATGCCGTCGATGTTGTTGAGCTTCGAGTACGAGCGAACGGGCGAGCGGATCTCCAGGTCGATGGCCGTGCTCTTGCGGATCATGACGAGGGGAGTCAGGTCCAGCGCGATGAGGGGGACGTCGGCACCCGCATGCACGTTGTTGTTGGCAGCCGGCGCGTGCGACTCGCCCGACGACTGCAGCCTCGTCATTTCTTCGTCGAAACGGTCAGAGTCCGCATGGGGCATGGGGTGCACCTCGAGAAGGCCAGGCGTGATGCTGATGGAGCACGAGTCCGGGCGCAGCTCCTTCCATCGTCCCTTCTTGTTGGACCAGTACGAGATGACGGCCGTCGCCTTGACCACGTCTTCTCCGGTGCCGCCGTCGCCGCGGGCGCGGACGCCAGCCTGGGATGCCGAGGCGGAGGGGGTGATGCTGAAATCGGACAGCACCGATGCGGAGGGGTTGAGGGGATCGACGTCCAGATCAGGCCTCCTAATGCTGATCCCTGGCTCCGTCTCGGGCACGTCCACATCCTCGAGATCGTCGCCCGAAGACTCCGAGTCGGAGAAGGACGACTGCGAGATGGACGCGTCGTCGAGATCTTCCTCCGATGACGACACATCGGACGGGTGGTATTCATGCTTTAGCGGCGAGGAGCCGTGGCGCTTGGGCTTTGATGAGGCAGGAGGCAGCTCGACATTTGCCAGCTTCTTCTTGGGGGCGAAGGTGCGGTGGGCCGGGGGAGGGGGCGCACCATCCTCTCGGATGCTGGGGCTGGGTGACGATCTGCCTGTGCTGAAGTCTCCGCTGCTCCTGTTGGAGTCTCGGCTGCTGCGACGGCTGTGATGCCGCTCCCGCTCTGGGGAGTCTCCATAGGTAGACTGTGTCGGTGTCCTGTCCGTGTCCGAGGTGTAGGCTGCGCTGGTCGAGCGCTGCCTCTGCGAGTTGGGTGTGATGGTGGCAGCGGCGGCGAGGCCAGTGGCGATGGTCGAAGTGGTGGGCACGCTCTGGTTGCGAGCATGGTACCGGCTCGGAGTGCCCGACCTGCCCTCCTTGGCGCGCGATGTCGAGGGCTGCTGGCGCACTTTCTCGCCTACCGGCACGTCCGCATCGACAGAGTGGGGATTGTGGATGGGGATGAGGCTGTGGCTGCTGTTGTTGGACATGTCGGACGGCAGCGGCGGCTTGGGCACAGTGCCGAGCATGTCAAGCCACTCGTGGACCGCATCGTCGTACTCGGTCTGCAGGCTCAGGATCTCGTACCAGTCGTCGTTGTTGTATGTGCCGCGCACCATGACGATGAGCGTGCCGTCGCTCTCGCCTCGCCTGGCCGAGACCTGATCCCAGGGGATGGGGGCAAAGAGGAGGAAGGAAACACCGCCGGTGCCGTTCTCGCGCACGAGGAGATCACCTCTGTCGCTGGGATCCGAGGGCCGGTCCCTGAAAATGAGCTCGACCTGGCACTCCAGCCGCTGCCCGTTGGAGTGGGCGAGGTCCATGGAGAACTGGTCCTTGGCGCTGACCTCGCGCGTCTTGTCCGTGGTGACGGCGTCGAGAGGCAGGAGGGTGCGGAGGTCGCGGGCGCGCGTAGTGTCGCTGTAGGCGGCGTCGTCATTGGTCTTTCTCGCCGTTTCCTCGCGATGGCGGCGCTGTGCCTTTGCCTGCAGGTCGGCAAACCTGCTAATGAAGTTGGGGCCCACAGCCTCACTGCCGAGCATGTACCGCAGCCCCTGTCCAGCAGTGTTAGCGTTGAGATCAATGAGACGGAGGGGAAAAGAAAACAGGGCCAAGGCCATTGACTGCACTTCTGCCGTCCGTACTGCATGCGAGACTTACCTTGCTGAGCTTGAGCAGCCATTTGGCACGGATCAAGGGGCGCTTGAGCAGGTGGGCGACATCGACCCTGTCGCCCTCGCTGGTGATGACATCACCAAACTCGTTTCGTGGCATGGCGTTCACAAGGGAATCCTCTTCGCTGTGCCCAGAAGAGGCAAGGTTGACAATGAGGTCTTGGAAACCGAGCCTCCAAACATCGTAGTAGGCGCTGTAGATGGGCACGAGCTTGTGCAGCCATGCCAGCAGCATCGAAATGTCCGTATAGGGAACGGCCTTGTGGTGGTTGTAGATGCGTTCCAGCGACACGCCCATGGAAACGACCGCCTTCTCGGCCGCTTCGGCCGGCCTGGCCTCGTCGCTGGCAGCGGAGCCAAAGAGGTCGATGAAGATGAGGGAGTCTCCCTTGACAACCTCCTTGAGCAGGACGGGGATCACGCCGTCCACGAGCGTCTTCAGCTCTCTCTGATAGAAGCCTTCGTCCTCGATAAACTCGAGCATCAGGTCGTCCACCGTGGTGGAGTCATCGACCTTGCTGGTCTTCCTGCGCAGGCTTCGGGCAACCCTAGTGCTCGCGGCGCGAGTCGGGACTCGCGTGGGGATTGGGCCGTTCTCGGGGAGCGAGAGCACCGACACCAGGTCTGAGTGCTTCGTCAGCCGCCTCTTGAGCCCGCTGTTCTTGCGACGGCTGATCGACGACCCGCCCAGTGCCGTCGTCTGCGTCATGGTGCTCTGCGACACCATAGACTGTGCGTCTTGTTCCTGTGCGCTCAGCTGTTCCGCTGACAGGATGGTCGACAGCTCATGGAAGCCGTTGGTGGGTGGCTTGCGCCTGGGTGGTCCAGACGTCGTCAGTGGGGGCTCCCGGTCTCGGCTTTCAGGTCTCGCAGTAGGGGCTGGTGAGCGCGACCTGCGCGAGCCCGTCGACCTCCTGCGAGACTCGTACTCATCCCGGTGCTCGTCGCGGTGCTCGTCCCAGTCCCGGTCGTCATTCTCCTCGACCGGGTCAGGCTCCCTGTCCCTATCGATGCTTGTGTACGTCTTCAGCGGCGCGATCACGTAGCCGCTAGACTCGCCCCGGAACGCGTCCTTGAGCGCTTCTCGGAACGAATTCTTGGGGGCAACCTTGACTGTGGCGGCCCTCGGGGGTGGCCCAGAACTCCGAGTAGCGCCACTCCTCCTCAGGCTGTTTGAAGACATGCCGTGGGACTCCTCCTTATACAGGGTCTTATCGTGGTCCGCAACATCTCGATTCCTGTCGTGCTCGACGGCATGTGACTTCGACTGCGGCTCTCGGCGAGGAGCGACGTCGTGGAGCGATGTCTCGGTTGCCGTGATTTCCGAGGCGTCATCGTCTACATGCACGGGCTTGGGCTTCTCGCGCCTCGCCGACACAGACCGTTTCCGGGCCGACTTTTTCCACTCGTACTCGATCTCGCTCTTTTCGACAGAGGGCGACTCGACAAAGGGGTCCACCGTGTTATTGAGCCATTTCTCGATGCTCGGGGGCTGGTTGGTAGCAGGCGGCTTGGGCGGCTCTGGAGCGACCGTGTGGTGGATGATCTTCTTGCCCTCGCTCATGACCTTCTTGAGGACATTGGGAACGGCCCTGAAGCTCTGGGTCCTCTGCGCCTTGGGCCTCTTGGCGGGATTCAGAGGCAGTTCTAGCTCGCTGAAGGCAGAGTACCCGAACGGGATGTCGGCAAGCGACTTGCTGGGTAGGCTGTGGGGGAGCCTCGAGTCATCGCCGTCGGATGCCGAGTCCTCGCTGTAGGACCTGTCCGACGTGTCTCCCGTGCGTGTTGTACCAGTCACGTCCGTAGTAGCGGTCACTCTTGTCCTAGTCCTCCCAGAGTCGCGGATGTTTCCCGTTCGCCTGGTGGATTCGGTGGTGCCGGTAGTGCCGGTGGTGCCGGTCAGGTATGTGGTGGCCGTTGCTTCAGTGGACTCGGTCACATCGGTGGACTCGGTCGTCTGTGTAGTCTGGGTCGCCTCTGTGATCTCGGTAGGCGCGGGCTTGCCACGCCTCGCCTTTGGCGGTGTCCTGCGCCGAGATCTCCTATTCGGGGTGTCGGCGTTATCCCGCACCGCCTCTGTCATCTCGGTGATCTCGGTGATCTCTGTAATCTCGGACGGAGAGGGTGACCGATCGCGACGCGTACTGGCCCGCCTCCCGCTGGGCTTTCTCCGCGGCGGGCTATGTCTCCTTGGTGGACTATGTTCCCTTGCCGGACTTCGCTCTCTTGGGGGGCGGCTGGGTTCCCTGGCCGGTTTGCTCGGCTCTCGTGGCGGCCTCACAGATCTTGAGCGGCTGTCTCTCTTCTCTTCCTTCGGGACCAGCTTCAGAGGTCGAACTCTAATGCCGTCGTCAGGCAGGCTGGGGGGCAAGGACGTGGCCTCGGTCATATCGTCGTCCACGTCCTGCTTGCGTCTAGGCGTCGCCATGTTGTCTTCCTTGTCGCTGCCCTCGGGGCTGGCATCTCTGTGCCTTCTTGTGGATCGGCTGGGACGGACACGGATTCCATCGTCGTCGGCTCGGCGATTGTCATCTGGACTGCCAGCTCTCTGTTTCCTGCGGGATCGACTGGGACGAACGCGAATCCCATCATCCTCACCATGGCTGCTAGCCACAGGACTGATGTCTCTGTTCTTCTTGCTCGATCGAGCGGGACGAATGCGGATCCCATCGTCCTCGCCGTGGCTGCTAGCCCCAGGGCTGGTGTCCCTGTTCTTCTTGGTGGATCGGCTGGGGCGCACGCGGATTCCGTCGTCGTCGCCCCGACTGCTGGCCCCCGGGCTGGGAGGTCTGGTTTTTGCGGCAGACCGCACAGGACGCACGCGGATCCCATCATCTTGCGGCGCGGGCTTGGTCTGTGTCTTGCCGCCCGATCTCACGCTGGTGTCTTCGTCCCCGGACACGGCCTTTTCTGACGGGGACGGCTTCTTCGGCCTCAGGGGCCGGACACGGATGCCGTCGTCGTCCACGGCGTGCCCACTACTCCTCACCGAGTGCCTCCCGCTCCCCACGTCATCATCAGCGGGCTTGCCACGCCGCGAGCGAACAGCGCTGAGTCCTTCGTCGTCGGTGACCCAGTTGCTCGTCCTCCCGCTCGCGGCGTCTTCTTCGATGGTTATGGCGTCACCTGTCTTGGTGTGGTATGTTTTGATCTTTGTGCTCTTGGCGTTTTTGGGAGCCCGGGGAGTCAAGGGTATCTCGGGAGGCTCCAGGTCCACTGGCTCTTCTACCCTCGCGGCCCAGTCGGCGATCTTGTTGCGGACGGGAGGGTTCTGTGCTGTCTTTTGCAGGAAATCTTTTGGTATGGGCATGGGTCCGCTGGCAGGTTTTACACGCACTGCCCTCGCGCCAGGCGGACTTCTTTTCCTCCGCTTCATCCAGTTGTCGTCGCTAACGATGCGTTTCCGAGGGGGGGATTTGAGGCTCTCGGGGTCGATGTTCTCGCCGTTGTCGTCGTTTTTGCTGCCGCCGTCTCCATGTGACATGGGTTTCGTAACGGGCCGCGGCATGCTCTTGTTCCTCTTGGGGTGGCCCTTCCTGAACTTGATGCGCATGCGGTCCTCCTCGGTCACGCTCTCGACGCCGTCGGGGAAGGCAACGTCGGGGGGCTCCGTGGCGGCGTCGTCAGGGTCGCCGTTGGCCATGGCGGCGGCGTTGTTCTTTTGCCAGGCCTTGACGCGGTCCCTGACGCCGCCGGGCGGGGCGAGCCTCTGGACCGAGGCGGCGCGCATCTCCTTCCTGACCTCTGCGCGCACGGCGGCCGAGTCCATGCGCTGCTGGCGCATGGCGGCGACGCGGGCGGGCGACTGACGCCCCAGCAGGAAGTCGGTCAGGAGGGTTGGCTGGGACCGCATGGTCGCGGCGCGCTGCCGGGTACGGCCGCGGCCGGCGCCATCGCCGGCGGGGGCGCTCCTCGGGGTTGGCTGGGCGGGCTGCCCGCGGCGGTGGGGGGTGTTTGGGTCGGCGCCATCGTCGTCGGCGCCGGGCGGGCTGGCATCGATGATGATGGGGGCCTCGCCCGGCGAGAGCGGGTCGTCGGGCGGCGCCTGGGGGGTTGTCATGGTACGCGGCAGCTGCCCGGGGCGGAGGTTAGCTGCATGTCAACGTCGACGGCGGACTCGTCTGCGGCCGCAAAGCGCATGCCCGGGCGTGGTGGTGGCAGCTGCGGATGGCACGAGAAAGAGCTTTGCTGGCCGAGGGGGGAAATGGAGGCGCGCAGCGGCCAGCCGAGCGAGCTTGGGCCAGAGCAAATCATAAACACGGCAGGGCAGGCGAGCAGGCAGACGGGCAGACAGGCAGGGCAAATGACGGTTATCACCGCTGGGGCAAAGCCAGGGCACGATTGGCGAGACCCAGGTTTCGGGTTTGGGAGCGAGAGGGCCAAGGCCAGATGGTCGGCCCGGAAACCAGCGGGCCGCCTGGGCCAAAAAGGAAATTCAGACACACACCTGGCTGAGTCGCTACATGCTCCTGCTCGTGGGGAGCTACCGCAGCCGCGCAAAGGGCCAGATACGACGCCGCGGCTTTGCACTCATCTAGCAGGCGCTCTGTGTCGTAGGCAGCAGGACGCACAGAGCTGCGCAGAGGCAAAGGCGGCGGCGGCGGCGGCGGGTTGGGGTCGATGACGGCGGACGAGCCGTCAGTGGTCTGGGCCGACCGCCTGCTGCACCGCCCGCAAACGGTTGTTGCACGGCTCCCACGTTGCCCGCGCTTGCGAAGTTAAAGGCAAAAGGGGTCCAATGGGCAGTCCACGCAGAGTTAGGCAGATGATCGGCTGGAGTCTGAGCGGGCACGTTTGCCGGGAGCACAGGCAGCCGAAGGGCGGCGAAAAGAGGTGAAGAGGGGAAAAAAAGAGAAGAAAAAAAAGTAAGTGATAGGATCGGCCTGCGCAAGTGCAACTGCCAGCGAACCGAGCGAAATGGCCCGACAAGAAACATGGAAAGGCGATCCCCAATCAGCAGCTAGCCAGCCTGGCCCGGCACCGACTGCGACCGTGGCCGCAGCAGCTCTCGAGCTCTTCCCCCGAAGCAGCGGCGTCCAAAAAAAAAAAAAAAAAAAAAAAAAAAAAAAA